>JAATLQ010037984.1:0-14590 GCA_013421005.1 Heliconius erato x Heliconius himera | reverse complement strand
TGATCCGGTAGTTTAATTTTATAATCATTTTCGTTTACTTGGACGATAAAATTTTTATAATACTTTGTGTACCTCTTTGTTTAGCTGTTTTCATTTAAGTTGACTTAATTTATTATCCCTCATAAGTAGGTAGGTCTATATATTTGATATCACCTTTCATAGTACTCGTAGGAGCTTACGACAATTTCTATTTAAAGTTTACATTAAAAAAACTAAAAAAAGCCTATCTCATATACTCTAGAAACATCCTTTCTACTACTGCTTTCCATTAAATTATGTGTTACAGACACAAAAAAAATAAAAAATCTATGTTAAAAAGAATCAACTTTAATAACTAAAAAGCATAAAATTGTTTAAATCAGCTTCTCGCTTATCCCGTATACAGCAGGGTAGGCAGATGGAACCTAGTATGACGCACTGTTCCGTGTCGAAACCCAACGCTGCGCTTTGCCTTGAGACTTACGTTACTTAAGTTTTTTCTCTGTCTACCCTGCTGTGTGCGGCATATAGCGAGTAGCTGGTTTTTTTTAAAAAGAAATTGGTGTCTCAAGCCTCTCTTTCTCATCAACGAAGGTTGCATAAAAATAAATACAAAAAGCAAAAAAATAACATCAATATTTTTAGTCATTTACGATTTATTTTTTATTTACAGAGAAAACAAGAAAATTAGGACACTCAAAAATTTTATTTTCTCAAGGAAATGCTTCATATAAATCGATCGAAGCAATGTTTGTGTTATTTTACACTTCAACATAACAAGGAAAGGCTGAGATTATATGCAACTGTAAGAAAATAAACTTTAGTATTATATTTTGTTATTCCAGAAGACATGTTTATGTTAGAAAATTGATTCAAATTTTCAATTTTCATTGAGTCACAAGTGTATTTGTAGCTAGTATGGTTCTATATATAGAATTTGTGTAATGTATTGTAGAGCTTAATCCTAACGAATATTTTATTATTATTATTATTTTATTTTTTTTATTTATTTATTTGAACGTATATGGATATATTTTGACTATATCTATTTTTTTGCAAGATAGTTGTGTTATAATGATGAGAATCAAGGGGTTTTGGTGGTCAATGTTCGTGTAAACATTTTTTTCTAATTTTTTCAGGACAAATTATTTGTTAGTATAATTTGTGGGGTGGGCACAAGAGTATTCTGGGGTGGTCATTTACCACAGTCTCCCTATTCTAGTCCGTCCATGATGATAATTTTTTCGTATATTTCGCATATGATAAACGTTTCTTTGCTAAGTTGTAATTATTTCCTTAGAGCATACTATCAGTAAATATTGATTTATGTATAACAGAGTATGGATAACAATTAAAAAAAAAAGGTATAATATTATTATTGTGTTTTTTTTTTAGCTTAACGCTGTATCGCACCTGTAGCAGAGGAGGCAGAGGGCTAGCGTTGCGTGTTGAGTGGCGTAACTCAACGCCGTATTTATAATAATAATATCATTTTTTTATTTTTGTATTAAAGTCATATGCTTAGCAAAATTATATCCCATCATGAGTAACGAAAATCTTTTTCACCGGCAATTTTCATCGATTCACAGACGAACTCAATCATTGATCTATTTATACAACTGACGTAGAGTATTGCACCGTTTAATACTAGCAACGTTCAATATTGGCACGCAAGTCATAAGTATATTACATCGAATGATTTATTCGAATAATTATTATATAGGAATAGGAATGTTAAGTAACATCGATGATTCAGATGATTATATTCGGTCAATGCGTTAATACTTGGCGCCGGTGTGTGGGGTCATCGTGGTTAGCTATGTTGTATAGGTTTAAATGCAATGCTTGTCTGTTTGTCCGTTCTGAAGTAAGGCGTGTAAGAATCGGTATGGAATTAGTTCTCGTAGCAAATATATATTTAAATTATAATAATAAACAATAATTAATATGCATTAAGTATGTTTTATTACGTAAGGTTTTTTTTCTCACGCATACAGTAGGGTAGGCAGAGGGAATCTAGTGTTAAGACACTTCGTTCCCCATTTCGTCGAATTCTGGAGGCATTGCTAATTGATTTGGCGGAACTCAACGTGCGTATTGCCTTGATAATAGAGCGAAGTAATAAAAATATTAAATATTTAATTTCCTCGAGTGGGGATCGAACCCACGACCTGTCACGTTTACAATCACACGCTTGGGCGCCACGACTCTCCATATAAGGTTTTGATTGTAAAATTATTATTTTAATGTTTAAATTATATAATTTGATTTTTTGCTAAAAAAGTGAAAATTCTAGTTATAACTCTAATAAATAATAAATCATCTGAATACAAATGCTGCTAGTATATATTGTTATGCTCCAGACCAAAGACAAAATTTTCTCCTATAGGAGCTTTAAATCACTTTCTTAGATTATTCATATGCTGGACATGTCTACTTCTAAGCAGTAATGGTGCCAAAAATTGTACAATACTAGAAATGTAAACGCGGCTTCGCCCGATTTATAAATTTATTATATTATAAATTTAATTAAAATTAATTCAGCTTCACGCTGTATCCCGAATACAGCAGGGTAGGCAAAGGGAACCTAGTGTTAAGACACTCCGTTCTCCACTTGCCGCTGAATTTTGGAGACATTGCGATAAGTGACGGAACTATACGCCGCGCTTTGCCTCGATACCAGAGCGAAGAAATGGAAATATAAATTTAAATAAATATTTCATTTCCTCGAGTGGGGATCGAACCCACAACCATTCACTTTTACAATCACAGTTTGTGCCCCTGAGCCACGACTGGCCTCAATTTTATATTATAGATTCATATTTTTACAGTAATTGTAGCCTATATGCTATTCTGATATAAAAGCTAAATTACTGTAAAGTTTCATCTATATTAGTTCAGTAGTTTTTGTGTGAATATAGAACAAACATTCATCTTCACATTTTCAGGTTATAAGTCTATGTAACTTAATAATTCAAGGTAAAGAATACCGTGAACAGGTGCGCCACGTTAAATGCATGCTATTATTTACTCATAATATATTCATTATTATCTTTATATACTTTTTGATTTTTTTTTAAAAAATAATGAAAAATGCTGTCGTGGCGTAGGCGCACAAGAGTGTGATTGTAAACGCGATGGTTGTGGGTTCAATTTTTACTTGAGAAATGAAAATATTCTTCATTTTCTTTTCTTTGCTCTGGCACCACGATAAAGCGCGGCGTTGAGTTCCTCCACTTCAAATACCTCCAAAATTGTGTGGAAAATGGGGAAGGAAATTATCTAAATGGGAACGGTGCCTCTTAACACTAGATTCCCAGGCTTCCTCTGCCTACTCTGCTCAGTATGGAATATAGCCTAAAGAAAGGGAAACAATAATATCCAGATACATTCAAAAGTACATGCTCTTCGTTTTGTTATTTTAAAATATTTCATAATAAATGGACTAGTTATATTATTTGGTCCACGTATTTAAAAATTTCCAAACTAAAATCAACGTAAACGATTCTTGGATAGAACTAAATAGAGTTATTCAAGAACAAAATTGAATAGTAAACTAGGTGATTCATGTATATTAGAGGAATATATTGGTATTATATGAAGAATGTGAGGTAATGGCTGTAATTCGAGTCCAAAGGAGCCGTTTTGTTTACCATATTGGAGCAAACACGCGCGGTGACGCCCCGCCCGTGGAATGTGCTATTGACAACATATGCTCGACACTATAAATGAAATATTTGCCTGAAACGTTCATGAAATCTTCATTTAAATGTCTATTGAGTAGGAAAAAGCTTTGTTTTTCAGTTTCACTCTGTATTCCACATATAGCAAGGGATGTAGAGGGAACGTAGTGTTAAGACACTTCGTTTCCAACTTATATATTATCGATATTTTCGAGGCATTGCGAGTTGGGGGGCGGACTTAAGGCATTGCTTTTGCTTTATTACCAAAGCGATGAAATGAAAATATTAATTTATAATAATTTATTCTCCCAAGTGGGAATCGAACCCACAAGCGTAGCATTACAGTCACACGTTTGTGCACCTGCGCCAGGATGGCTTTAAAAACGTTATTGTTATACTGAATTCATAAAATATTTGACGTGAAACATGAACAGTAAGTACGATTAAAGATTATAAAAAAATATATTTTTGGCATTTTATAATTTAATAGGAATGAACAAATAATTATTATTCAAAGTATTAAAAAAAATATGTATCGTTTGTACTATTTTTTTCAGCTTCACGGTGTATCCCGCATATAGCAGGAGCGCGGGGAACGACGAAGGAACAGGTAGTGGGGAAAGGAACGTCTTAACACCAGGTTCCCTCTGCCTACCGTGTCATACATGATTTCAGTAGGTACTGTAAGGATTACAATTATTTTACTCATAATATTACAACTCACATTCATTTTCATATACAATTTTAAGACATTTTCAAATAGTTCAAATAAAGTCGACTGTCACAGACGTGAAAAACATATAATTGGTTCACAATCTGTCGCACTTATCTTATCAGAATTCATTTGTCTTGTATGCAAAAGTGACATACGTTTCTGTGACGGCGTCGGTATGTCGCCGGCAAATATTTTGATTGACTTCCCTAATATAATATTAGAATTATGTTGCAATATTAAATTATTAATTTTAATCAAATAAATAAATATAATAATAAAGAATTATGTTGCAATATCAAATTATTAATTTGGGCCAGTCGTGGTGCAGTGACTCGAAGTGGGAGTGTAAAACCGACTGGTTGTGGATTAGATCCCCAATCGAGGAGATGATATAGGTCTAGGTTAAGCGCGGCGTTGAGTTCTGCCACTCAACACGCAATGCCTCCAGAATTCGGCAGAGAGTGGGGAACGGAGTGTCTTAACACTAGGTTCCCTCTACCTGTTGTGTGCAGGATAAACCGTGAAGCTGATATTAGAATTATGTTGCAATACTAAATTATAAATTTTATCAAAATGAGAAAAAGATATAAAAAACACGAATAATAAAATAATAAAAATATACATAATATGATATTTTTGAAGAAAAATATGTATTTCTTGCATGTATGTGACTTATGCAACAAAATTGATGGCAGACTTTTCGGGTGGCGAATCGATATTTAAAAATGAATGGTGGGGATCATATTGTATGGCGTCAGTATAACAAAATATTAATCAATAAATAACGAAATTTTATAATAATAATCGTTAATCCTACAGAAATTACATCTAAGCCTACAGAATTCAACAGAGAGTGTCTTAACACTAGGTTCTCTCTGCCTACCCTGCTGTGTGCGGGATACAGCCTGAAGCTGATAAAAAAATAACCAATATTTTTCTGCTAGTCTATATATATAAAAAGACATGTACCTGACTGACTGAGGTAAGACGCACGCACAGCCGTAACCGCTGTGCGTAGAAACGTGAAATTTGGACAGATGCTTATTTTTATAATCTGGACATCCTGGACCATCTGGACGCCACGTAACACGTAATTCGGTGGAAAGTGGGTAAGAGTGTCTTAATACTAGGTTCCTTTTGCCCACTCTGCTATATGCGGGATACAGCGTGAAGCTGAAAGAGTGCCTATAATAGATTTTTTCAATTGGCCTCGAACTCATTAAAAAGGATTTCTATTAATCAAATAGTAAAGTAGAAAACGTATAATTCAATATTGAAATACTATTGAAAATTAATATTTATAACATAATCTACGAATCGTATCTGTTAATTCAGCTGACAACCTGCGCAAGAGTAAATAACAAGGTGCACTTGTCTGCAAAATTGTCATCTGTCCAAGTAATAATTTATCATTTAATGAAATGTATTTAAAGAATTATGCAGTTTTATAATTTCTGACTCTCTCCACTGGCTACTCTTGCATAGGCTGTTGCGTAAACTCATACATTTTATTACTTAATAGTGACCCGCTCGCGGCTTCGCCCGCTTGAACTACGTTTTTATTAATTTACTAATCTGCATTACTTTATTTATATATTTATACATAATATATTTATACCTATATTATTAAGTCAGTTAATTCTATAAAATAATTAATTAGAGCAATTTATCGAACAACATTCTTTACAATCTTTGAAATGGTATTACTTTTTTACTTGTAAATCGATTAAAATAAAAACAAAAACTCAAGGGGTAAGGGAAGCTTGCCGCTGTCTGACATTAGCGGAACAAACGCTCAGACAAACAGACAAAAATAAAAAAAAAATGTTTTGTTCTATTACATTAATAAATACAATAGCAATAGATTTTCTGATTTCTCTCCCATAAACAGACCCATCGGGATATGTTACTAAAAAATAATTTTATTATATGTATAGATTATTCGACGTGATGAACGACTTGCAAGTCCTTCCAGCAGACGTAGCCGGTTGCATCTTATATGTATATGAATAATGGATAATGGACTAACGAAAGTCCAATATTTACATTTAAGAATGATGCTTCTGTAGGCTTTACACGTTGACTTTTTGCTTTCATCCACTTCATCTTCATGCTTTTCCCTCTCGAGTAAATAGATAAATACAGTATTTTGTATTTATCTATTTACCTGAGGCCAGTGGTGGCGCAGCGGCACGAGGTGTGACCGTAAAACCGACTGGTTCGACCCCCACTCGAGGAGATGAAATATTTACTTAAATTTATATTTCCATTTCTTCGCTCTGGTGTCGAGGTTAAGCGCGGCGTAAAGTTCTGCCACTCAACACGCAATGTCTCCAGAAATCGGCAGAAAGTGGGGAACGGAGTGTCTTAACACTAGGTTCTCTCTGCCTACCCTGCTGTGTGCGGGATACAGCGTGACGCTAATAAAAAAAATCTATTTACCTAGGCCATTGTGTATCGTGACGGTTGTGGGTTCTCGATCCCCACTCGAGGGAATGTAGTATTATTTATTAATATTTTATTAATTTAAACATTTTTAAACGTTGTACGCTGTATCCCGCACATAGCATGGTAGGCTAATATAACCTAGTGTTAAGACACTCCGATGCCCATTTTACTAAGGTTCTTTGAGGTACTGCGGTACTACTAATTCTATACTGCGCTTTGCCTTGTACGAGCGAAGAAATGAAAATATTAATACATATTAATTCGGACCCCCAGAATGGGGATGAACCCAAAACCCTTGCGTTTCACAGTCACTCGCTTGTGCCACTACGCAACAACAGCCTAAAGCCATACATACATCTGCATTGTTATCATCAATTAGAATTTAATTAAATTGTCTCCATACATCAATATCTTATCATTACTTATTTTCATCTGATTCTATACAATTATCGAAGATTAAAAATTGGAAGTTTCACACATTATTCTAAGTCGGCCATTGAACCGTAAACAAGCATGTATCTGTTTGTTCGTAAATAAAGATACAAAGAACTTTGAGGCGGATCTTTAGGTAAAATATTGGCCAGACGTCAGTTATTTTTGTAACGAAATTCTTTATAATCAATGAATATTTACAATATGGGCATCTAAAGTGAGTCAACGTTCTCGATACCTACTCGTTTTATGTTTAAAGTGTTTACACGTGACAAGATGTTGGTTTATTTTATGGTTCTGGCTTATTAGCTAATATAAATAATAGAAGATAATGTAATAGAATAGAAGATTGAAAAGCACATAAATGTTTAGTGTTTTTTTATTCCAAAATCATAATAAAAAATCAAATCAGCATCACGCTGTATCCCGCACACATGACAGACGGACTGACGGACAGCACAGTTGTTCTATAATATTTCCGTTTTTCCTTTTGAGGAACCGAACCTTAAAAAAAGGTTCCATCGTAACCAAATGCACTTAATAAGCACATAATGCAACATAAAACATGAGACCGTATATAGAACAGCAATTGCCCACAAACTCAGACGTTACGATATAGAGACTGATTGCTGTTGTTAAACTAACTTATTTGGATGAAAGCTGTCAATGATATTTACGACTGTACTTAGAGCCATTTAAGATAATTAAGGTTATAAGCAAGAATATATATGACATCTTTATAGGCATATGAATGTGTTTTTTTTTTCAGCTTGCTGCTGTATCCTGCATATGATAGGATAGGCAGAGGGCATCTAAAATTAAAACGCTCCGTTTCCCACTTTTCGCCGAATTTTCAGGACATTTATTGTTCAGTGGCGTAACCCAACGCCGCACTTTACCTTGTTATCAGCGAATAAATGAAAATATTAATAAATAATATTTAATTTTCCTCAGTGGGGATCTGAACCAAAACTGTCGCGTTTACAGTCCCACGCTTCAGCTTCTGCGCCACGACGGCCTATATGTCGGTGTAATTATACAAATATAGTTATGTCATTAAGGGCAGTAAAATTACCATAGTCAGTATGTAGTATTGTTATCAACACTAAACAATAAATAAATGTATGTGTGTCATTGCTAAGTTATTGCTGGCTTTGGAAATCTATACTCTATACAAATTTAATAAAGCGGAAAAGTGTGTTTGTTTGTTTGTTTGTTTAAACGATAAAAACTCTGGAAATACTGGTCGGATTAACTTTTCGCTTATTTTATATGAAAGCTACATTCTTCAATATTATTATTTAATTAAATAATTAAACAGCAATAATTAGAAACGCCATCGTATTACTTTAAAGGCGTGCGTTGCAGAAATAGTTAAGCATATGTAAGTACATTGTACTACAAAAACATTCGGTTTCATTAGTTCTAAAATAAAGTCCGCGATACTCCATATCTGCCTCTTATAAATAAGTCACAATAAGACATTTTGTGACAAAAAATAATTGAAAATTGCAAGGTGATATTTCAAAGATTTTTTTATTTGAAGAAGGTATTGAAACTTACGAGCGAACGTTATTCCATTATCAACGATATTTAATGATGATAAGCTTTAGCTTTTATAGCATGTAAATTGGAATTAAACTTTTAGAGAAAATGGAAAATTAAAATAATTCAACGCTCTGTTTACGACCTATGCATGGGCATAGACTCGAGTCCTGCGGGGGGCGCTCTTGTCGCCGATTTCGTCCTCGCAAACAGCGACGTAGTGCTTGCACTTTCTCAAAATTATGATAAATGATTGAATGTAAAAATTATGTAACTAATCTTATGGCAAATGCAACATAATAAAAGAATCATAAGTGATGTATGCGGGCGAAGCCGCGACTGGGCCGCTAGTATAATAATATAAACTTTATTGAGAATAAGATAATATTTATAGGTTGTACATGAAACATAAATCATGTAAATATGAATATATGTAAAATTAAATAAATTATAGTCATATATTATTATAACTGATGTCCACACGTTTAGTATTATTGCTATCGTTCCTACCGTCTTAATACAAATCACTGTGGTAAAGCCACTTTAGTGATCGTAGCCTTTAGACCTTCTAGCCTGGGAGCGTGAAACCTTAATACTTAGCTATTACAACGGTCATAAATATAGTTAATATGTTTTTAGCTACACATGGAAGTATAGAAGGAATCTGGGAACCAAGCGTTAAAAAACTTCATTCCCATGAAGCCACTTCCGTTGTCCACTTTTGCCGAATTCTGGAAGCACTGCGTTTTAAGTGGCGGAACTCGTTTTGCCTCTACACCAGAGCGAATAAATTATTATATTGAAGAATTTCATTTACTCGAGCGGGAATCGAATCCAATACCTATCGATTTTACAGTCTAGCTCAACTACACATTACTAAAACACACATGTGACTTAGTAAAAAACTATTGCTATTTTTATACAAAAGAAAAAACAATTTGGTACTGTGATTCATCCTCTTAATAGAGTATACATATGTATATGTATATGTATATGCTCGTGTTAAGATTAAGCGGACGCCAAATAGCCGATGTAATTCAAAAATTAGTCACTTAGATCAGACACTCACGTGCTGGTAGTGTTCGTGCCTATCGGATGAGTGTTAAAACTAAATTACTTAGCTGATAAATTATTCTATAATATTATAGCTTTTAAGTATGGGGTAATTTAAAAATATGTAATAATATAATGGGTTTTAAATAAAATGCTATTACAAAAAGAAATAAAATTAAGATAGGAGTTTTAAGATTTTTGTATATTGTATACAATATACATATACACTGAGGCCATCGTGGTGTAGGTACGGAACCGCTCAAGTGCGTGTGACTGTAACGCGACGGTTATAGGTTCGTTTCTTACTCGGGAAAATTAATTATTATTTACTAATATTTTCATTTCTTCGCTACCAAGGTTCCATCGTTATTGTTCTTCCAAAAGTGCGGCGTTGAGTTCCGCCACTTAATATAACGCCTTAAAAATTAAGCGGAAAGTGGAAAACAGAATGTCCTTAACACTAGGTTCTCTCTGCTATATGCGGGAAAAAAGGTGAAGCTTACTAAAAAGCACAATATACATATACAATAAATAAAACTAATAACATATTTTCCACGTTGTTTTCAATATCACATCGGGGATCAGCCTGCTAACGGTTAATATTAATAAAGAAAATGTAAAGTATTCCAGAGCAGCCTCCGAAGCGACCGTTACGTCCACAACCACTTACGGTACTACTTCACAGAGTCCTACAACTTTGCATATATAAATATTGGCGCTAGCGAGGAACCTGATGAATGGGACGACGTTCCTAATTATTGCTATAAGTATAGATTATTTATGTTGTTTAGAAATGTAATTGATGTTTAAATATCTAGTGGTTTGTTGTAATGTCGTGTGTTATATAATTATATGTTTGTTGTTGAAGCTGGTAATGAGAGCTGTTGAGGAGGAAAAATAAAGAATGTTACACACTTCTATTTTGATATTCGACTGTAGACTGTAGAAAAATAATGACTTAATACGTACTTAAATAAGATTCCTACAAGATAATTGAGTTCTATACATATTCTAAAAGGAAAATACGTATATATATATAATTTTATATAACAAAATAACATAAATATGGTGTATTAAACCAGTATAAGCGTACGGACAGAAGTAAAACAAAACTCTTACTAATAATCAGTTGATAGCAGCCAACCAGCGACATCAGTAGCGCCGACTTCTGATTAGCTGCTATTAATTCGTCGCAAACAGCGAGGCCTTTCATTATATATACATTTCAATTTCAAATAGATCGTCTTTACATTGTGAAATCGCCTTGATTTGATGGGAAAAACGACTCTGTGGCACTTACAGCCTGTTTGTCCTGTTACTTTGTTAGACATATGTTTCTAGTTATTTTTTTTATTTTTTTTGTCACGCTGTATTCCGATCACAGAAGAGTAGTGAGAGGGAACCTAGTGTTAAAACACTCCGCTTTCCATTTTCTGCCGAATTCTGAAGACATTGCGTATTGAGTGGCGGAATTCAAAGCCAAAAAATGAAAATAATAAATATACCTATCATTTCCTTGAGGCCAGTCGTGGCGTAGCGGCACAAAGTGTGACTGTAAGACCGATTGGTTGTGGGTTCGATCCCCACTCGAGGAGATGAAATATTTACTTAAATTTATATTTCTATTTCTTCGCTCTGGTGTCGAGTCAAATCGTAGCGTTGAGTTCCGCCACTCAACACGAAATGCCTCCAGAAATCGGTAGAAAGTGGGGAACGGAGAGTCTTAACACTAGGTTCTCTCTGCCTATTCTGCTGTGTGCGGGATACAGCGTGAAGCTGTTTTTTTTTAATTGTGTCCTCGAGTAGGAATCGAACCCACAACCAATAACGTTTAAAGTCACACATGACCCTGCGCCACGACTGGCGTCTAGTAATTGGGACGTGGAATACATTTTAAAATATAAACAAGTACAAAAATAGTGGACCTGGTCCGGTATAGTTTTTACGAGATAGCGAAATGTATACAATTAGCAGGAGTTCGTGTAGCTCGAAGTATTACTATAACTTGATATAGAAATGGTTTTTGTTGTTAATGTTCTTGTATTTTATATAGTATTATTGTTTCTTGTTAAAATTCTTTATAATTAATATTGCTTTTTTGTACAATTAATACATTATTTATAATCGTAGAAAAGAACTGGAAATATATTGTAAACAAAGAAACTAAAATAAATGAATTGTATGTGTAGTATTTATAGAATAAGATGTTTTGTAAAACTACTCAAATATATCATCAGCCTTCGTATATTGTTTTCCTCTTATGGTAGTTGGTATTCTTACGAGGTAAGTCTGAGTACGGACGATATTGGGAAGTATGTGGAAATAAAAATATTTATACGTAGTGGCGCAGGGGCATAATCGTGTTACTGTAAACACGACAGGATGTGGATTCGATCCGCACTCGAGGAATTGAAATATTTGTTTAAATTTATATTTCCATTTCTTCGCTCTAGTGTCGATACAAAGCGCGGCGTTGAGTTCCGCCACTCAACACGCAATACTTCCAGAGCTGTGAAGAAAATGGGGAACGGAATGTCTTAACACTAGGCTCGCTCCTACCTGCTAATTGCGGGATACAGCGTGAAGTTGTACAGCGAAAATAAAAAAATATATATGAAAATATGCCTTCATAATATTCATAGTACATCCTAGTTATGATATTATATGAAAACCACTCATATTAAAGTCAGCACAAGTACTTCAAGTACGTAAGGTGTCTAACGGTCGTCGCTAGGACTATTTATCTAGGCTCACTGAGTCAGGCGGCCAAGGGGGACGGAGATAGCCCCATCTGCAGCCCATTACCTCAGAAGGAATGCTGTTCGTGTAAATTTCAATATCTGGCGTTTTATTATACATGTATATATATGTCCATGTAGAGGCCAGTCGTGGCGCAGCGGCACGAAGTGTGACTGTAAAACCGACGACTGGTTGTAGGTTCGATCCCCACTCGAAGAGATGAAATATTTACTTAAATTTATATTTCCATTTTCTCGCTCTGGTGTCGAGGTTAAGGGCGGCGTTAAGTTCTGCCACTCAACACACAATGCCTCCAGAATTCGGCTGAGAGTGGGGAACGGAGTGTCTTAACACTAGGTTCCCTCTGCCTACCCTGCTGTATGCGGGATACAGCGTGAAGTAGATTTTTTTTTATATAATATATATATGTATGTATATGTATAATCGATTTGGAGAGATGGCAGGATGGAAGTAAATATTGGTTATGATTAATATCAATAAAATAGAGGCCAGTCGTGGCGTGGGTACAAGCATGTTATAGTAAATGGGACCGGTTGTGGATTTGATTCACATTCGAACTATTAAATATTTTATTTTGTTTTGTCTGGTGTCGAGGCAAAGCGTGGCGTTGAGTTCTGTCACTCAACAAGCAATGTCTCCAGAATTCGGCGGAAAGTGGGGAGCGGTAAGTCTTAACACTAGGCTTTCTATGCCGCGCGCGAAGAAATGAAAATATAAATGTAAATAAATATTTCACTTCCTCGAGTGGGATCGAACCCACAACCAGTCAATTTTACAGTCACACTTTGTGCCCTGCGCCAAAATATTTAATTTAATTTAATGAATGATAATACATATGCATATGCAAATAATAAGAAAATCTAAATAAATTCTTATATTAGTTCCAGTGGATCGGAACTCAAAAATATATATATAATAATATATTCAGAGTCGTCCCGTTATATGAGGAATGGGGGGTCAATGTTGTATGGTTAGGGGATCCGAAGCAATTCTTAACAATTACTGTCAAATACAACAACTGATCTTTTGTACCGTTAGAGCTCGTGGCGGTAGTACAGTCGGTTTATTATATAGTAAAATGAAGTTAGATGTCTCTTTACATCGAAATATGATTTATCGTAATTGGTAGAAAGGTTTCTTAGAAATAAGTAGTAATGTCGTTTTATAAGCATATAACTAATATATAAAAGAATATTATATATATTAGATAGAAGCATTGATTATTGCGTTTTTTTTCATCTTCAGCTTCACGCTGTATCCCGCATGTAGGGTAGAAGAGGGAGTCTGGTGTTAAAACACTCGACTCCCCACTTTTTGCCGAATTCTGAAGGCATTGCGTGGTAAGTGGAGGAACTCAATGCCGCGCTTGAAACTCGACACCAGAGCGAAGAAATTTAAATATTTAATTTCTTTGAGTAGGAATCGAACCCACAACCTGACGCGTTTACAGTCACACTTTGTGCTCATGCGCCACGACTGACTTTATTATAATGCTTAGACATTTTTATTATTTTAATAACTAATAACAAAGTGACATTTAAATAAAGAAATATGGAAAAGTATTTAAAATTTACATATGCAGGTGGCTAGAAAAACTATGACTATTCGAGAGAGTAGAATATTTTACAAATGACGTAAACCACTAAAGGAAAATCCGTAAATATCGTGCTCGCAACTTCTATAGGTGATGTCAGAAAGCTATAAGTATACTTATATCATGATTAAAATTGAAAAAAAAAACTTAACTTAACTTAACTTAGCTTCACGCTTTATCCCTTGCGGGGTAGTCAGAGAGAACGGAGCGCCAAACGCTACGGTCTCTACATACCTCTTTCGCCTCGTCCACTGTCATCAACCTCTTCATACATGCCCTTCGGGGGGTCCTCATGCTTTTTACGTGACCTTCCTCCAGTATCTTTGATACTGTGTTTTCGAAGGTCAACCGAGGTCTCCCCCTACCTCTCTTACCGCTCAC
>JAATLQ010037983.1:0-71600 GCA_013421005.1 Heliconius erato x Heliconius himera | reverse complement strand
TCAAGTAAATCGGTTCAGTAGTTTCAGAGAAAAATGCGGACAACAATATGTCGACAGACAGACAGACAGACAGACAGACAGACAGACAGACAGACAGACAGACAGACAGACAAGAAATTCAAAAAAAATCTTTTTGCTTTCTATTAGTCTTTTTAAGTGTCCCTCTATCCATTTCTGTCAAAATTACTAAATGTACAGACAAAATATTTTTACTGTCTTATTATATATAGAGATTACATAGTAATAACAATATATTACGATGTAATTTCATTGTTATCAGAACTTAAATCATAATTCAAATTGAAGCTCAATCGGACACTGGAAAGTGGGTAACACTAAAACGGTAAGTTAAAAAAGCTTTTAATTAATATTGCTTCAAGTAAATTTTATTTCACTTAATTGGATTATTCGATATGTAAATTATAGTATACGAATAAACTGTTATGCAATCTATCCAAATATTGTGAATTTTCAGAAACTTATGTAATTTTAATGTGCTCGTGGTTCCAGCTTCGCTTTCGCGCATTCTACGTTGCGCAATAGTAATAGCCCGCTAATGTCAATGTTGCTTTCACAATCTCAACAAATGTTCCGGCCGCTGTGATCTTTTTTTTTTATTATCTTATTCCTTCGCATGTTTTTTTTTTATCTCATTAGCTTGTGATATTAAAAAAGTGAAAGGATTTCTCCCATTAAAAAAAAACGTAAAGAAATTACACGAAATGATTTCCAATATTTCAATTACTATTTAATAAACCTTTTTAAATTATATTTTTATATTATTTAAAAAAAAAAATTATTTAAATTATTTGTCAGTAAAGTTTTAACAAAAAATTGAGATGCAAGAAGTTTTATACGTGTCTATTTAAATTTATTCTGTCGCTTTCCCTTATGATGTAACATATATTGACGAAATATGTATATCTGTGTGTTTATCATATATTAGATAACGATCTATGATGTAAGATACTAACAAGGCTAAGGTTGTGCATTTGTATGTAAACATAGCATATGGCCTGGTTAACACTAATGTGTTAGTAAGGTTAATTTAAAGTGAATTGACAAAAAAAATCATAGATCAGAAGTAATAGTAGCATCAGAAATAGTAATTAGATAGAATAGAATTAGAAACTATTCCACAACTAATTTTACAAACGTAATACATAATTACATAAAGCAGGCCAGGCAGACGGAACCTGCAGAGCGTTAAGACACTCCGTTTTCCATTTTTCGCCGAAGTATGGAGTCATTGTAAATTAGGTCGCGCAACCCTGAGCTTTGCCTCGACACCAGAGCAAAGAAATTAAAATATTAAATATTTCATCTCCTCGAGTGTGAATCGAACCCACAAACTGTCGCGATTACATGCACACACTTGTGCCCGTGCGCCATGACTCCATTTATTCACTTACAAAATAGTAAAACAAGATTTAAATAACAGATATTGCATCTATAACTTAACTAAATGAGATACAATGTTGAATTCCTTTAGCTTAATGTACCTACATCAAAGTTAAACATTTCGTATATCTAGATTATATTGTGTTATAAGGCTACTATAATAATAAATCACACGTGTGATATGTTTATACGTTAGCAAAATACTTACTTATTGTAAATATTATAATAATTTAAACGCGACAGATTGTAGGTTCCTTTTCCACTCGAGGAAATGATATCAATATTCGATATTTTCATTTATGCCTCCAGAATTCGACGGAAAGTGAAGAATGGAAGTGTCTTAATGGGAACAGAGTGTCTTAACAACAGGTTCCCAAATTACTTCAGCCTACTCTGCTACATCCAGGATACAGTGTGAACCTATATAGCAATAATAATAAAAAATGCTCTAAACATAGCGACAGTTAATACGAAATAGAAGAAAGTGCATTTAACGCATTATCGATTAGAAACTTAGTCGAAGTCGTGAACCGCCAGTTCGTGACCCGCCCTGACTTTCGCTGAGCTATATGTCGATCAATGTCAAATGTTAAAAATTTGACTAAAGGTCGAAATCAACATAAATAATAAGAAAGAATCAGCTTCATCGCTGTATCCCGCACACAGCAGGGTAGGCCGAGGGAATCTAGTGTTAAGACACTCCGGTAGAGGGAACCTAGTGTTAAGACACTCCGATCCCCACTTTCTTCCGAATTCTGGAGGCATTGCGTGTTGAGTGGCAGAACTCAACGCCGCGCTTTAACCTCGACACCAGAGGGAAGAAATGGAAATATAAATTTAAGTAAATATTTCATCTCCTCGAGTGGGGATCGAACCCACAACCAGTCGGTTTTACAGTCACACCTCGTGCCGCTGTGCACGACTGGCCGCTTTTTTTATTTTTTAATAAGAAAGAAACGATATGCTTCATATAATTAATACAAAAATCTACAATCACTCAGTACCATGACCTGTATGGTCAAGTGCCGTAACAAACCTTGCTGTAATCAATTCTCTTTGAAGTTCAATATCAGTAGCCTGTGCTAGACGGTGTAGAAGGAGAACAATGTATTGTAATTGTAGATAAACGTGGAGATAGCGATATCTTATGCAATTTATTTAATTAAAACATAATATAAATATTGTATAACAATAAGCTGTCAAGCATTTGAAATATGGTATGGCTGCACGCAATGTTTGTATTTTTACAGTATAATTAAAATATATATGTTGTGGGTTCTGTTCCCACTCGGGGGAATGAATTATTATTTACTAAATAAATAAATAAATCAGCTTCACACTGTATCCCGCACACTGCAGGGTAGGTAGAGGGAACCTAGTGTTAAGACACTCCGTTCCCCACGTTCTGCCGAATTCTTTCAAATTCTGAATTTGGAGGCATTGCGTGTTAAGTGGCAGACCTCAACGCCGCGCTTGTCCTCGACACCAGAACGAAGAAATAGAAATATAAATTTAAGTAAATATTTCATGTCCTCGAGTGGGGGTCGAACCCACAACCAGTCGGTTTTACAGTCACACTTTATGTCCCTGCGACACAACTGGCCTCTATTTACTAATATTTTCATTTCTTCGCTATGATACCAAGGCGTTACGTTCAGTTTCGCCACGCAACACGCAATGCATCGGAAATACAGCGAAATGTTAGGAACAGAGCATCTTAACACTAGGTTCTTTATGCTTAATCTGTTATATGCGTAATACAGCGGCAAAAAATATGAAAAATGTAAAGGATAAATACTATAAAAAAAGTATTTATCCTTAAAAATTATTCCAAAAACGATTTAAACATCGTAACCTACTAAAATAGTTTGCTATCCTAACTATTACAGGTACCTATACTGTAATTTGCCTCTATCAAAATAAGCGTATATTCCAATTGGGCAGTTTTTTTCTCTTTGGCGCCACCAAATTTAAAGGTCATTTAGTAGAACACTTTCCAAAGTAATTGCGGGGCTTTCTCGTTGTAATTGTTGTTGTACTCTCGTTTTTGTTATCCGGGGCCGTTCATCACACAAGAAAGTATTGACTGTTGCTCTAATAAGGAATCGAGGGCAGTTCTCTTTGTATCTCCTTAAATTTATTGAAAAGGAACGTTTGATAAAAAATAGAATGCCTAATTTTAATCAAAATATGTGGAATAAATATAAAAATATCTATTAATATAGTGGCTAAACAGCAAATATCCACATACAAGCAGCATTTAGCAGGATAGGCAGAGGGAACTTAGTGTCAAGATATTCTGTTTCTCACTTCACGCCGATTTTTTCGAGGTATTCCATGTTAAGTGGCGGAACCAAACGCCGTGCTTTTGCTTTGAGGACAGAATGCAGAAATTAAAAAGTTAATAAACATCAAATCATTCTCCGAGGGGGAATCGAGGCCACAACTGTCGCGTTATAAACACAAGCTTGTGCCGCTGCGCCACAACGACCTCAAGAAGAAATTAAATTATATATATTGTATATATAAATGTGATTATATCATCCGGTTATTAGTGTCAAGCCAACATTTACGAAGCAAATAAATATATATAACACGCAAGAATACGTTATTAATTAATAATGCAAGCGGATATTATGTAAAAGTCGGAAGCGAATAAACAAATAATCTTTTCCTTATGTATTTGGGTTATAAACTTTTTTTTTCGTATATATTAAAAAAAAAATCTTAAATAAATTATTAATAATATTTTTTCAGTACTATAGTTATATAATTAAGATAATACAATTTTATAAATGATTGTTAACGCAATATTTTTTTCTGTAACTTATACCTATATAGCTATCAAATGAATAAAACTTATATCAATCGAGTGCATAATACTTACTTATTTAGAAAACGTATAAAAATTTGAACGTAGCGGGACTCGAACCCGGGCTTCCGGGAAACCGACCAGGACCCGTTACTCATTTAGAAAACGTATAAAAATTTTAACGTAGTGGGAGTCGAACCCGCGCCTTCTGGTCGGTTTCCAGGAGGCGCGGGTTTGAGTCCTGTTACGTTCAAATTTTTATACGTTTTCCAAATAAGTATTTTTCTTTCCTAAGTGTGGAATAATACTTTAAAAAAATGTTTAAAAATGCATAATACTTTTACATTGTTTCCCTATCAACGTAAATTAAATTAATTTGAACCTAAATTAAAATTTTAAATATTAATAATAGAAATATACTTATTTAGAAGTGTGGAATAACACTTTAAAAATGTTTAAAAAATATTTAATAATAGAAATTAAAATATAACCTACATACCAACTTAGTCGTCTACACCCAAGTAGATTTCTCCAATTCTAACAAAGAAAGACCAAACAAAACTAAATAACAGTAACGCTGCCCACGGGTGTCCTCAGAACGAGCTCCGAGCTAAGTACAGGAAGAGGGCGACTGCTGTCCATTTATCTAATAACAGTCCACTTCTAATGAACTACGATAATGCAAGGTATGCCACGGTAATTAATTGTTTCACTAACATTGTCGCCCATTGTCTTATCTGTCTGTTGTATTGATATGGATGACTGTGTAAGTAATTAAAGTTAGTTTTAGGTTCACAGTGTATCCTGTACACGGCAGGGTAAGCAGAGGGAACCTTGTGTTACGACACTCTGTTAACCACTTTTCGCCGAATTCTGGAGGCGTTGCGTGTTGAGTGGCGGAACTGGAAACGCGCTTTGTCTAGATGCCGGAGTGAAGAAATTTAAGTAAATATTTCATTTCCTCGAGTTGGGATCGAACCTACAACCAGTCGCGTTTACAGTCACACTTCGTGCCCCTGCGCCACGACTGGTCTCAGTAGTTCCTCTATAATTTTACATGAATTAAATAAAAAAAAAATTAGGCTAGAGTTATTTTTGTTAGTATTACAATTTTTCCCAGATTTAAATTTAACATAATATATAGGCAAATAAATTTTTACATATACTATCTACTTTGTTTACTTTTATTGATAAATATCCAAATTGTTTAATCTTATATCTACATCCAAACACCAAAATGATATATGATGAATATTTATTGAGTTAGCCATAGCTGGAAGTAAAGACAGAAACCTGAACTTAAAAGTTATCGATTCTGATAAACTTCTCACTAAAGGTCATCAACGAACATTCATTATAATAAAATATTAGGCGCATATTAAATAAATCAAAATCAGCTTCACGCTGTATCCCGCACACAGCAGGGTAGGCAGAGGGAACCTAGTGTTAAGATCAACACCGTTCTTCACTTTCTGCCGGATTCTGGAGGCATTGCGTGTTGAGTGGCAGAACTCAACGCCGCGCTTTGCCTCGACACCAGAGCGAAGAAATGGAAATATAAATTTAAGTAAATATATCAATCTCCTCGAGTGGGGATCGAACCCACAACCAGTCGGTTTTACAGTCACACTTTGTGCCCCTGCGCCACGACTGGCCTCTATTTAATTAATTAGATATAAATTACTGAAAAGCATTACTTAATTTACATTTCGTTTCAGCTCACCTCGTAAATGGAGGTAATGTCAATGTGTCAAGGTACCTTATACAAATTAATAACGTACTCGTATAAATTACGTACTTGCTTGATATGATTTATAATTTCCTATAATACTTTTATAATTATTATTTTCGACAATTTAATTTTTTTCAGCTCCACGTCATATAGCGCATATAGCAGAGTAGATAGAGAATCTAGTGCTAATACACTATTTTCTCCGTCCTTTCAGTCCGATTCGACAAATAAGTGTGTAGAGTGGTGGAACTCAACGCCTCACTTTGTCTTTGCATAGTAGAGAAATGCAAATAAATAATTTAACCGAGCACCAATCGAATCCATAACCAATACGTTGACAGATAATACTACATTTTTTTTTTTTTTTTAACTTTACCCTCATCTCAATTAAGTCGGTCTTTATAAAGAAAATACAGTTTTATCAGCTGATACGGCAATATATAACAAAGTAAATCAAGAAAAGATCTGCTGAATGTATTGGACTCCAAATATTGTGTTACAATAGTATAAAATATATATTTAATCACATTATTTAGGAGTATAGTAACTTAGTAGATATACCTCTTTCAATCAATTAAATTTAGTTGCATAGAGTTAGCAAAAAAAGAACATATCACTATAGCTCTTCATCAAATTCAACCACTAGTTTAAATCATATTCAAAGTTTGTAGTACAATTTTTGCAAGGAACTAAACTACTTATTAATTCCTGTGTTTAAATTTTAATTTAGCATTATAATTGAGTCTAATTTTTAACTCTACCATGTGGAAGTATGATCGTGTCTTTCGATTATATTAGAAAATATAAATAATGAAAAGTAACTTTTTAAATCTCTATTTTCCTATACCATATGATTTTTCATTTATGTTTTGGAATGGCTGGTTTGGAAAATATTTGTCTAATAAGCTCATTCTAAACAATTTCTCTATGGTGACAATTTTATATTCTTTATTGTTAAGCTAATCTCTAAGAGTTCCACATCAGACTTTTTATGTCATAAATTTTTATCACATAATTTCAGAATTTCCTTATTTATTGTAGTTAGGTGATTTTTTATAGTCCTATATCAAGTGTACCAGTTCAAAATTATTGTTTAATAGTTATAGGTACAACTCTAAGAAAATCATTAAAATCCGTCCCGTAGATGACGTTCCGGAGATGTGCGCGTACAAACATTTAGTTATTATATCATAGATATAAGACAATTAAACAGCACATAGAAACAAAACAGTAAGAATAAATAAATAAATATTCAATACGAAGCAGCCACATGGCACATACCATACACAATGCCAGTATTGGCAATCGATTTGAAAATGAGGATAGCCTTAAAGAGTGACCTGTATACCGTATGCGGCAACAAAGTAAAATAATAAATATTCTTATATAACGTGATGTAACCGGCGAAAGTGGGGTAGTGCACGTCCGCTTCATTTACTAATATTGTGGCTCAAGGTATTGTATATTGGATTGTTGATGTATTTCAGTTTATATTTTTTTATTGTGGGGACGGAGTGTCTTAACACTAGGTTCCCTCTGCCTACCCTGCTGTGTGCGGGATACAGCGTGAAGCTGATATTTTTTTATGATTTTTTTAAATATTCTCGTACATATGCCTTTAAGTTTTGTCTTTAAAATCTATAAACTTGTACCACTCTTTCAACTTCACCTTTTAGCAAGGAAGTTAATTTTAATACTTTTCATTATATTTTCAATTTTTTTTAAAGTATGTACTTTTCGAATGTGTTGTGTAAATGACATTATCGTTTCCTTAATTTTTAGGTCTATTTCCTATTTTGTAATAAGTTAATGTCAGAAAATTTTCATTATATTTAGATACAGCTTATTTTATTGCGTTCAAATAAAATACACTTATAAAAATATTTATTTGTGTACAGTGGCCAAAATAATCTTCATGGCATGGATGCAGTTAAATATATCATTAAATTTCATTTTAATATTAAAATCAATTATTTTATCATTATTCCATCCTATTTGTTCTTAAATCTATGCAATTCAAATAATTTAACTGTAACTTATCTTCTAAAATTTTATTTCAGCTTCTCGCTGTATCCTGCACACAGCAGGGTAGCCAGAGGGAACCTAATGTTAAGACACTCCGTAAAATTTTATAATGAATGCAATTTATCAAATAAAAAAAATTATTAAGGTACGTTAATTCTAAGTTAAGTTAAGTTAAGTTAAGATTTTCTAAACAACTATCACATATACAGATATACAACAAAAAAAAAATCCCTAATTGAAAGCGAATCAACATTCACCTTAACGACGACGTCATTAACTAATAATTAGCACGAGTACCAACCAACAAGCAACAGTGCAGACCGACGAAAGTAAAAGTGCAGTCAATGCACCGCGGCGTAACTTTGATAATAAATGAATAACTTACATGGTTGTCGCTAACGTCCTGCGTTATCTCTCTCGCTTCCGAATTCAGTTGTAGAAGCACTAACAGTATGGCGATGCACCTCCACCTCCATGAGCACATTGTCGTTTGCTGTCGTCGAGGTGTTGGGCGGCGTTTATTTATTTACGCGGCATCTCGCGTCTTAAATCTGTATCGACAACGGATCAATGGCATTATTTGGTTTCGCAAAACTGATCGCAGGCCGACTGGCGCCGTGGCCGCGGCCGCGGAGTCCTCTGAGCCGGGGTCTTCGGCCACCACTTCGCGCACTTTCTCCTCGCTCCAAAAACACAAGCCCCACCGCTCCGCCACCACGATTCGCCAGTCGCAGCTGTTTTGTTGTTTGTTTTCTTGTTAAAAGTGCGTGTGTCGCTATGTGGCTACTTTTGTTTGTATTTACAGGAAAATATTTTATATTCCAAAAAATGTCCTAATTATATACGTAATGACATAAATAATGTTTTTTTTTTAATGAAATGATTTTATTGTTTCACATAAATATAATACCTTCTTTTGTTTAAACGTAGCTTAAAATCGAATAAGCAAAAAAAAATGTATTCAAATAATACAATAATTAAATTAATAATCTGTGTTATGCGATAGAGATCAACCCATCACGCTGCTGTCATAACTCGTGGCTGCTGGATTTTCCACATTGATAAATGAAAGTGAAATTATAGCGTCTCGCCATTTCCGCAACACGTTCAACAAAACGATGCCTGAGAACACGTAGTCGGTTTAGAAATTCCCTTTCCATTGATTCTGAGTGGATAAGTAAAATTTCACGTGTTTTTGTGTTAGCTTGTGGTTGGTAAGAAATTTTAGTAGGAAGCTCTTTTATCATTCAGGGTACAGTAAACTTTTGCTAGCTATTTTGAATATAATACTAATTATTTCATAGTTTATTAAGCTATAGGTATATCTCGTTTATAGAGCTCTTAATAAGTGTAACCCAACCAGCGTTACCAGAAATCCAGATTTTACCGAGACGTCCCGAATTTAGCCCAAAAGTTAAATGACCCGAGCGGGACAGAGATGGTTTAGCTTTTCGTGAATTATTCTATACCTAATATTTTTAATAACTTACTAACAATTCCAGAGAGTGAGTTTTCTGTAATAATAAATGCATATATTTTGTACTTGGCCGTTTCTTTCTTTCTAATTGTCTTTAATTTAAAAGATAATAATTAATTTGTTGTCAAAGAAATTAACTCGTATATAGTATCTACTAAGTCAAATATTCAGATATTTTTTAATTTTTCTGCCCACAATCACTGCACGGCACCCCATGGTCTAGTAGCTTAAAGTCATAGGTCAGCTTTATTGGCAATATATGCCTTTTTTTAGCTACACGATATATTTCGCATACAGCAGGACAGATAGAGGGAACCTGGGAACCTAATGTCATGAAACTCCATTTCCATTTAGACACTTCCGTTCCCCACATTCCGCCCAAGTTGAGTTGAGATCCGACCAACGAAGCAAAGGCTTCGTTACAGCAAGGTAGAGGTTAGAGCAAGGTATTGAAATATTTAAAAGAAATGAATCCTCGAGTGGGAATCAAACTCACAACTAAATATACCTTTTAGTAATAATAGACCGATCCCAATAGAGTAAATCACAACTATTTACAAGAACAGATGTGGGATTGTATCTTTAGTAGAGTACCTCGAAGTCCACAAGGCCATATCGAAGAGCCAGTTGCTGGTGTATCTGTGCAAATACTCACTATTAGAAGGCGGAGAAGAACCAGAAACAACATGTCTTAGGGATCCCTTAAAGCGATGCTACAACCAACATAATATATCTTTAGTCCATAATTAAAGAGACATGACCTTTTTTCCCGAAAAGATCCTAGAACAGTAACAAAGACAAGGAGGAAGCAGTGTCCAATGTTCATGGTCGAGTCCATTAGGGTTGTATTGACTGCTACGCATGCTTAAGTACTGTAAACCTACGTCAGTCCACATTGCTCTAGTAAAGAAGAGTGGAGACGTTGTCCACTGCTACCACAGTGATGTGTAGTGATGTGACTAAGTCTAAATTCGGATAAACAATGTTGTGTTACCTGCATTCTGGTATTATTATGAATAAATGATGCTATTACAAATAAATTATGGAGTTATCTACAAAACTTGGCTTCCAGCTAAGTTTATATAGACATATTATATATACCAACTTTTCTTAAAGCATACCGCCTTAACAAAAGTTGATCTCCTTCAAAATAGGCGGGTTTCTAAAGATCAGGTGTAAGAAACCACAATTAATCTGATGTCTTCTGAATGTGAGAATCTGATGTCTTAACGACATGTGCGTATTCATTTTTCTTAAGGCTTAGCTAGCCTGCTAGGTCTCCACAATAGGACTTCTTCACAATAGGGTCTTTTTAAATCAACAGAAAATGCTCATTTTGTCCATGTATACATGCATATGTATATACAATAGGTGACCTATTTTTTTAGGGCACTATATTAATAACACTTACAGAATAGAGGGGCTGCCAGAGTTTCAGCTCAACTACTCAGACCTTTAAAATAAATTAGTTTATTTGACGGAGAGTACTAGCAGTTAAGCAATAAAAAAGTTAACTGACCGATATACAAGAATTAAAAAATATATATTTTCTGCAAGATTAGGCTTGTTGCTTTCATTAATCTCTAGGGGTCACAATATACCTTTATTACATAAAAGAAATAAATTTTACATTTTTAAATATAAATTATTATAACAAATACATTCAAAAATATTTAAAAAATCACTCTTCCGAGGGACAAGAGCTACAAGTGCACACACCCAAGAGAGTTATTCCAAGCTATCGGTGGCTAGGGTTCCAGAGGAACCTCCTCACAATACGCGCCGTCTCAAGCAAAACTGCCTTCTGCATCCGGTTCTTGATCCAACAGATATGTGATAGCCTTTTAGGATGTTAGTCGAGGCTTTTTGTTACTAAACCGTTAACTGAAACCACCTTCTACCAACATCGGCACAATGATAGTCGCATTGACATCTCACATGGCGGAAATCTCATGGGCTAAGTCCAATATTTAGATATTTTTTCTTTTTCGACTTTCACTTTAATTTTTAAATAGATAATTGTAATATAAGTAGAGGCGGCTCTAGCTCGTGTAGCGCCCGTGTGCATTGAAACACTGGTGCCCCTAGGCCTGCCCTTCTCGCCCGTCTCAGGTAGAGCCGTGGCGCCCGTGTGCATTGACTCCAGTTACCATTTTTTTTTATTTTTATAAATTCATAATAATTTCTTATTGCATAACCTATTTAAAAATTAAAAGCAATTATAATTGCCGTCAACCTCTTCATACATGCCCTACGGGGCGTCCACATGCTATTTACGTGACCTTCCTCCAGTATCTATGATACTGTGTATGTGTTACATTTTTAAAAGACAAAGTATCCTTTATTACAATGTTATGTATTTGTTCAAATTCATGTTCTACCCTCAGCAGTACAGGAATCGAAGTGCCAAGCGCCAAATGGATTAAGAGCTAAATCAGGTCAGACTTTCGTTTCGTTGTAAAACCTAAAAGTTCCTGTGCATATACACCGAACACCGGTACGTGCTGTTAGGGAATATGGAGTTTGGATGGTGGTTACTGTGGCAGTTATTAAGTAAAATAAGATGCTAAACAATTAACTCCTGAAACCTCTAAGCCCCTATAAATTAAAAGCAATTACTTATGAATATAATATAGCAAAATTATAACAATAATGAATTAATCATTTATTAATCCGATTATATTCTAGTGATTATTTGTAATAACTTATGTGCAGGAATCCATTAGTTGCTCCTAACATGTTCGCAGGCGCTTATAGCTTATTAGGATTTAGGAGTCTGGCAGGGACTTAAAACAATGCTATCTGACAATTCTATTACTTTCTATATATCATTTAAAATTAAGCATTACAATTTAACGAAACTTAGATACTATTTTATGCACCTTGCTTATACTCGCTTCTCTCTAAAAGTCCACACGCCCAGATACCCTCCGAAACGTCATTTTGTACTTTGCCTCTTCTGTATCATATAACAGATATACAATTTATCCTACAATTCTACTAGCCTACCAGTACATTTGTAGAAAATTTCTGTAAATACCTTTTTAATTTGTAATTTTTTTTCTTTACTTTAGGTAAACATATTATTACATTTTCTCTTTGTTCGCCTTATTCTAAGTTATTTTGACATTATTAAATATCTTTCTGTAATATCTATTCTCGAACTTTCATGTCTATTTTAGTAAATCTTCAAATTACCTACTATCGATAATAGCTTTTCCCAAGGTAAGGTTTTATATATCTACAGCGTATTAGTATGCATTCAAACATTTTTTTAAAATATTTACGTCTGTTTGTGACAATATAAGGAATAGGGTATAAAATAAAATATCGATTATTTTATTCATTTTTTATTTAAAATATTTATTATTTAAAAATAAAGCTATAAACACAGGACTTACCTTGATCAAAATAAAAAGTTATGATGGTATCCGGATTCTAAGGAAGTAGTAAAATTGTGAAAAAATATAAAAATAAAAAAAAACTTGCCATGTCCGTCGCGCAGGGAGGATTGTCGACCAAGTTGTTATAAAATTCAGCTCTATAGTTTAAAAAGGTATTAGAATGAGAAGTGTATGAAAGATAGTATATTTTGAATAACAGTTTGGTAAAATGTATTTTTACTAAATGCGACATAAGCCCAATATAAATAAGTGTGTAACTTTATAGGTAGGAAAAGCTAAATGCATAAGATCACCTAAAAGTAACAATTTTTCGAAAGCTACTTATTGATTTCCACATCAAACCTAATTAACTTGTATCCATGTACTAAAACTACAAAATCAATCTCAAAAACTAAATGGTAATCCAAAAACTTGAGGCCTCACATTTGAAAAGTCGAAAAGAAAGTCCTAAGAATATACCTAGAAGTAATATTCAAGTTAATGTATCGCGATTTAAAAAAAGGCTAGAAAATAGATGTTATCATGGAACAATTTATGCATAATTAGTTTTAGAATGAAACGTTATTATAGCAAACACTTTATTTATAGTAAGTTAATTGTAAGAAAAAATTATTTTCTTATATTTGAAAAAGACATACCAGAAGAACATTAAGCTCTAGTCTTATTACCGTTAACTCCTTATTTTTGTAACTCTTCGAAATTGAATTATCATTTCAAAATTTTTTCGAAATTGAATTACCAATTCATGTCAAATATTAGATCTTCAAAATCTTTGCGCATTGTCCATTCGGTAAGAAAATGATAAGAAAAACTGTAAAATTAAATCTGCTCAGCCATTTACAGCTAACTTCGCGACAGCCACGACTCGTTGGCAGTACTGTACATCAAAGAGCAACGCAGAGAGGAGCACATAGACGTTTTCTGAACGTATAAATCCACGTGGTCTTACGCTTATAATAAAACTTTGCCTATTCAGGAAGCAGTGATACTAGAGGTAAACGAACCAAAAGTTTACTTTACAAGTCATGATTTTATAAAAATAACTGGAAGTAATACCACTAAATAATATTATTGAGTTATCTCTATAGAGCTTACGAAACTATTTGAGACTTGATAGAAATCTAATTTTATAAATACAAACCGAAAACAGCACCCTATTTTTAAATTTCAAAAACATTTTAATACTGATAAATTATAGAGCACAGATACTGCGAACATTTTACATTAAAACATTTTCTTATCGATCGGGTTATATCCTCAATTTTTGACTTGATGATATGAGAGAACCGCTTCCAGATATTTTTGTTTAATTCTTGTTATTATTTCTATTTTTAACAGTCAACAAGTACCTTTAAGTTTACATTGATTTATTATATTGACCTTTAAGCGTGAACCTTACCGTGCAACGGTTGCACTTTTCTCCGCTAATCAAAGAAAAATCCGATTAGGGCGAGGTGGCCGTTGTTCACGTGTACGAACACGTAGAAGAAACGTGGCCGAAGCATTCGTATCCGTGCAAATGAGATATTATCATAAAAGATTTCAGAAATTTGGTTTTCTTCTTCTGTCTCACTACAAAATGAATAGAAGTGAATCACTAGACTAAATTTATTAGCTAGCGCCCCTCAAAAATTATTGCGATAATCAGTTTACTGCTGCAAATAGCGATCACCCACGTCAAATTTACAAAAGAAAGCGTAGTCTTCCATTTTAAAGTATATATTATTACATTATTTTAGCAACCGATCCGACTTTTTGTTATCATGTAACTTCAGTAATGTGCCGGTTTGTCGACCTATAAAATAGGTGTTGCAAATATAAAATATATACTTTATATTTAAATCTATACTGCTACTGGCTGTAACTTTAATTATTGAATATGTAATAGGAATTTGTCATTAGATAGAATAATTTTGATACAATACCTACGGTATACCTAGTTGTTTTAACGTAATATTATAAAACGAAACAATTGAAACGAATAAATTTAGGACGCTGATATAGCGTGTTTATTAATGTTATTTTCAAATAATATTAATTATTCTACAATCTTTTATTTATTGCGCGTTTCAGGATTGAAAGAATGGAAGAAATATTGTTTTTGTACATACTTGCAGAACGCACTGTGCATTTTCGCTGCACCGAAAATTTGGACACTTCAGTATCGGAAAATAATCTCTAAAGCTAAGCTTTTCCGATCCGCGTTGCTCTAGACTGCATTCCTCAGAATTTATTAAAAAAACATCTATTTGTAGCAGTATAAGTTTCCGTGTCAATATCCATCAATAAACTAAATCGCGTGATTTTGCTACTGTAGGTCCTATATATGCTACGGTAATATGTTAACAGAAAATTTATTTTAATAAATACTAAATCCTCTAGTTCATAGTTAAGCAAAGAAATTAATTGCCTATTATACTTGACAAACGATTCCTGAAAGCAACTGCGACATCTATAGTCGAATACGTCAACTGCGTGACGAATTGAAGAGGGCGTCACAGGGAGTGCAATAAGGTTTTATTAAAACCATTCTCAATACTTACGTAGAAACTACCTGTAGGGATTACTATATCGCATGGCCATCTTAAAAATACGTTTATTTTTGGTACAAATTTCAAGAGCGTTCAGCAAACATTATCTTTTCCCGCCATATATATTTTGTTTAAGTAACGTACCCTGCGTTACTACTACATACCGTACGGTAATATTACAGCGCCACGCCAATTTATCTAATCAATATAGGAAAAATTTACAGCTAGCAAGTTCCAGGTAATATCCATCAAGATCAATCAATCGTGGCTCGAACACGTTGATTTACACTTATAGATGTCGGTTTAAGCCTCGATATCATTCTGCAATTGCGATTTTTGCAGTAATATACCTATAAGTATTCGGGAAATGCTCTTAGTTTCCCTACACCCCCTCCCTATCTACATGCTAAATATTCCCGGCTCGTCTGTCAATTTCCAAGAAAGAGAGCTAGTACTCTGATGGTTCATTATGTTTAAAAATACAAATAGGAATTTTATTGATATAAAAAGCACTAGTATTACTTGCAAATCATTTATATAATTGAGATCTTTATAATTTCAGTCCAATTATATGCCCCTGTATATAGTATTTAAAAATATTAAGTAATATTTTTTCGTAGCTTTTAATTGTGACCTGAATACTTAACTAATAAATTATATTTCTCAGAAGGTGCCCAAATTATCTATATATTATTTGCAGTAGATAAGTACAGGCGTCGGTCAAGTTTCGTATTTATTAATAAATAACGCAAAATATTTTTTTTATTTATACATGTTTGGATTATAAGTGGTTAGTCCTCTATTCCCTGAGCTAATCACATAAAATGTATACATCTACCTAGGATAAAAATACTTTTACCTACCATGTATGTACTGATGCTACCTCCAATTCTCGAAAATATCCTGTCATTTGATATACACGTAAAATGGGTATGGTATTTTGAAATAGTAATCTTGAGTTAAGTTTTTACAATATATACTTTATTTTAGTGTATCTACAGAGTTGAAGAGAAACTAAAGAAAAACCTATAGTCATATTACACAATTAAAATGTTTACACTGTCATAAGAGAAGAATTTGAAATTCTTAAAATGAAATAAAAAAATAAAATGCAGACATCATACATAAAAACTTGAATATATAACTCTTTTTTGTAAAAACTAACATTATTTATTTAATAGTAATCTTCAATATCTAAATAATTATCTTCTAAATATAATTAACTCGGTTAATCAGCATCATAATGAAATTTTATTTAATAAACCTGGTAGAAAAGGAATATTTACATGTCTTGTCTAAATAAATAATCCTACTAGTTTTGTAGTACTTTTATTAATTAAATTAACCTATAAATCACTATACACCTATGTTTTCATATAACATCTATTTGAAAACTTAATACTGAGTAAGTCAGCAAAAAAAATATGATCATTTATAATCTAATGTCATCTTAAAATGTGTATTTCCTAGCTTCTAATTCATTTTTCTCTTACAAGATAATCCTACATTGTACTTATATCCGTAAAAAAGTAACTATCGACTTCACAAACTATATATTCCTTACAAGTATGTCACGTAAGTACCTAAAGTACTACAATAAATAGATCAACTTACATATCAGTACATATTTAAAATCTATGAATATTTCTAAAATATACGAGGTCCAAACTATGTCTATGGTATTCCTGACGGCTTCTATGGGGTCTCGCATGTGGACCAAGGTCGAGTAACTAGTGCTCCGAAGCTGCCTACACTAGACATATTCTGCACTACTAGTGTACTTAGCACGAAACCTAGAGATTGAAAAAACCTTTAAAAACACTGTACATATATAAACTAATTTATACCTTCATAGCATTAATCCTCAACTGATAACTATCATCCTAAAGTAAATATTAATGCTATGAGTGCTCAATTTACCTAAAAAGTATCCAAATTAACCTATAATAGACACTGTGTGTCCTAACAAATGTAAGTGATGTGATGATAAATGATGTAGAAAAAAAGTGATGGTAAAAATAAGAAAAAGATATACACACGTTAAAAACGTCCGCCACGCCCTTGGTTGCCACCATAGTTGCCGCCGCCATAGCCACCACCGCCGCCGCCGCTGCCTTGGTTGACATTGTATGGTGCTGATCTATTATTTCCATATTGCTGGTTACGAGTGGGGCCACCGCTATAACCCTGTTGGTTATAATTACCAAAGTCCTGGTTGCCACCCCAGCCGCCCCCACCTCCTCCTCTTTGGTTGCCTCCCCCATAACCACCCCCTTGATTACCTCCCCAACCACCTCCTTGGTTGTTGTCCCAAGGATTTGAGTTGTTCCACCCACCCTGGTTGTTTCCATAGCCTCCTAAAATAATTCATATAAATGATTTACAAGATCCTTAAAAGCCTTATTATAAAAATATGACTATGGTAAAGTAAAATTGTAGCTAAATCGTAGCAAAATCATGTTCATGACACTCAAAAACAAAATGATAAAAAACAACAAACCTCCATTGCCCCAGTTATCATTTCTTCCTGGCCCTTGTCTGCTTCCTCTTTGATCAGATCCATCTTTAGGTAGAGCTTTCTTAACATCTAATTGTTTACCATTAATTTTGTGTGGTGCATTTACTGTAAAATATTGTAAGTATTAAAAACAATACATAAGTCATTTCTTCTTCTAGCATTAATGTTCGCCATAAGTAAATTAGAACATATAATTTTTAAATAGTTTTGTTTGTTGACTTGCGTACCAAATCTTACTTTGTTATAGTTAGTCTGGTATAGCTAAAATCAATAGTTTAATATCCACAGTCAGAGGAAGCCAGATTTGGACACATAAAATTCCATTCTGGGGCAAAGCTGTGGGACTAATTAAAAAAAAACATCTTCACAATGTATCACTGCACTTTGTCCTGTTACCAGAATTATTGGATATTGAAACCCACAGCATTAACAGTGAGATGCTGCGCCAAAGAGATTAAATATACTACTATTAATAAAACAATACTCACAACATATTTTGTCAACTGGGTCGTAATCATCAAATTCTACGAAACCAAAGCCTCGTTTCTTTCCTGTTCCCTTATCAGTAACTATGCTAACATTTTGTACATTTCCATAATTTGAAAAGTATTCTCTCAGTTGATCTTCATCATGGTCATCTTTAATGCCACCAATAAATAATTTCTTAACAGTAGCACCTGCTTCAGGATTCTTAATGTCTTGTCTAGCTACAGCCCTTTTGGTTTCTACAATTCTATAACAAAGATAATAATATTAATAACATTTTTATATTCTCTTAGTCTCGCTTTGCGGTCTGCAAAGGTAAAGCAAGCCTTGCATTCCCTTGCTGGGTTTAATTGAACCAGAGGTCTTGGAATAAAGAGTATATTTTATTTATATTCCAACAAAAAAAATTAAAATGATATTACACGCGATTACGATATTATATATTGAAATAATAAAAGAAGCAAGACAAATACATGTCGACATCACGGAAAATGCCACGTGTTTCAATCACACGGGACAATCACCAAGCGGTGACTTTTGTTTTATGCAGCTTAAAACGATGAGAAAACGTTATACAAGTTTTCACATAGCTGGACTGCAGCAATTTAAAAATTTACATTAACTTACCGGCCATCTATGCGATGTGGTCTATTATTTTGGGCATCATCTACCATGTGCGCCTTGGAATAAGTGATAAACCCAAATCCTCGAGATCTTTTCGTTTTGGGATCTTTCATGACAACAACATCCACAATTTCTCCCCATTTTTCAAAATGGGCTTTTAAAGATTCATCAGAAGTACGATAGTTCAAACCTCCAATGAAAATTTTGCGATGAACTTCTGGCTCATCCTAAAAGTAGAGCAGAACACATGAGTATAACAAGATGGCGGAACGGTACGCCAATGTAGCGTCACACAATCAAATTTAAACGTAAATGGTAATAGAAAAGAAAAATATTTAACAATATCTAAAAAAAGATGTCATAGCAAAATTATAATTATATTATAATATTCCATAACGATACAAATTCAAAATATACAAAATACAATACTTACAAAACCGTCATCACCATTCTGTTGCGGCCTCATGTTGTCCGAAAAGTTACAAGCACTGTTAATTAAATGAAAAAAACTATAAAGCCTTTTTAGCGTTAAACAAGTGTGATTGAGATGTGAACGATTAAGCGATCACTGCACGTCCGCCACCGAGTGACGCCACGCCAAAAAGAAAGATAGGCTCGTTCCTCAAAAGTAGCGCTCAGTGCCGGCTCACCGCTCAAAAATGCGTCGTAACCGGATATGGAAACAGTATTGTCTATGACGTGATCAATAGTAGAGGTATAGACACTATTTATAAAATCTTTTAATTAAATCGCATTATTTAGCTATCAAATAATACTCAAAACGTTTTCATACTTTCAAATATTTTATTATGATTTTTATATATATATTTTAAAATATTACTTATAAATAAGCCATTGTCCCATACAATGTCCTTCTTTTTTTTCATTGGCGAAGTGGTTAGAGCTCAAGTGGCACGCTTAAATGGAAAAAAGGAAGATAGAATACTTACTCTTTAGAATAAATTATGATTAGAATATCTATTAGTATATGCTGTGTAGTTGCCAGGTTCGCTAGTTCGCAGAACACCCAGCCAGGCAGAAGCCAGGAAAATTGGAAGAGTGGTATTTGATTCATACTCCTTATTTACTTAACTTTTAACAATACTTCAACTTGAAATGTGGCTGTCTTAAATATTAGCATACATATAGAAACAGCTTAATTTAAAGCAGGGGTTCCCAATCTTTTCTTGATCAAGGACTACTTTTATATCATTCTTGGTAGAAGGGACCACTATGCATGTAGGTATAATAAAAATTAACTGTGATAATCAAACAGAAACTTCGTCTCACCATCCCCAGTCATAAAATTAAAACCGTTCGCGGACCATATTTAGGCTTGTTTAGTGGTCTGCGGACCACTGGTGGTCCGCGGACCACTGGTTGGGAACCAGTGCTTTACAGATACTATTTTATTTTAAAAGCATTTTTGAAAATGAGTAAAATATTTTAATTTTTTTTTATAAATTACATTCATCACTACTAGAACATATATTAAACAAGAGCTATTTTTCTTATTTTAGCAGTAATTGAAAATAAAATTTTATATTACTATTAGATTTTTAACTAAGATTCTAATTACAGGAAACTACCAGATTTAATGTAATAACTTTTCTGTTTCTTTCTAATAATAATATAATATATTTAATTCTTTCCAACATAGCATTTGGTCTTGACACCAGCGTATAACAAAAAGTAACATTTCCTCCCACTTTTACTGTTTTTAAGAAGACATAATATTATTATTACATAATAGTATTGTGCATTACAACAAAACAATTATTATGTGTGGGATAAAACACTATTCACCAGCAAGTAGGACTTGCTGGTGAATGGTGATTGAATGAAGCATGAAGACTATGAATTGACAGATGTATTCGCCTATCACGGTAGGGGCGCCTCCAGGTGTCAAGAGTAGATAAACTAGCTGTAAACCATAGACAATAATAATAATACTGATTTATAAGTTTGTAGTGCCATAGACTAAGCTCACGGATGTTTTCTTCACACTAACACTGTGTTTTATCCAATACATAATAATTGTTTAGTTGTAATGCAAAACAGTTAACAATTATATTTTGTATTATTGTAATTTCAATTGATTCAACGTATCAAGTAAATAGAAAAAAATAAGATAAATAAGATTGACTTTATAATATTTCACAAGCCAAAATATTCATAAAACATGATCCAACAACTTTCCTGCCTACTCCTACTTGTACTAGCATATTTTTCTATTCACATTTGTCGAGCCTCTATTCGCTCCAAATTTTATACACAAAATTTGCACACATACAAATATTTTCATCGCTATCCAGTTAATTTAAAACATAATTATACTATATAATGCATGAAACTTATTTCTGATTAATTAGGGCGTAATTAAAGTTATACTTTTATCACTGAACACAACGCTTATAATTAAAAAAATAAACAACTTCTCAGAAACACAAGTTAATCCAGTTCAAGCAGTTTTTACTTTGCCATAACTTTAAGTCAATACAGGATGTATCGATAAAGGAATAATATTATTTAATAAAAAAGAAATAAAATAGTAGATATACTAACCAAAATGATTGGAACCTGACTTTGTCTATTTACCCCATGTATTCATTCAACCATCTTTATTATTGATACAGACTACAACTTAGTATTCACAGATTGAATAGAATAAGATTAGAACAACAACTTTTTTAATCTATTAGTTGTCAAACAAAACATTTATTGTTTGTAGTTTGTAGTTTGTTTTTTCGAAAACCAGAATATTAATTGTTGTTACTAGATGTTTCATAAAAACTTGATGCTTAACTAACGACCAGAATAGACAAAAGTTTAACATTTACTATTATTATGTACTAATTTGTACAGAGAAATTTTAGGAAATTAATTTAAAAATTCATAATAATCTGGTTTTCTAAGTTTCTGACTAGTCCAAACTTCAGAATGAGACCAAGCGACGGGGGTGAAGACTATGTAAGATTCGAGGACTTATATTCCCTAAGAAAACTCTTTTTTCCCCTGATAGACCTTAATAATTTTTGAAATTTTAGGAAGAGCCAGAACATATAAGAAAGCTTTTTATAGGTGGTCTAGATTATAGAACTACTGATGCGTCTTTGAAAGAGTTCTATGAACAATGGGGGGACATTGTAGATGTAGTTGTTATGAAGGATCCCCAAACTAAAAGATCTCGTGGATTTGGTTTTATTACATATTCTAGATCCCATATGGTTAATGAAGCACAGAAAAATAGACCACATAAAATTGATGGAAGGTATGGCTACTCAAGACGCAAATAAAAATATTTCAAATAATTATATTTCATGTCTGAGGTTTTTTTAATGTTAATGTTGTATTGATTTTATTTATTTACATTTTAGAATTGTAGAACCGAAACGAGCTGTGCCCAGGGATGAGATTAAAAGACCAGATGCCAGTGCAACTGTTAAGAAATTGTTTGTTGGTGGACTAAAACAAGATATGGAAGAAGAAGATTTAAGAGAATATTTTAGTGTATATGGAGAAATAATTTCAGTTAGTCTTGTAACAGAGAAAGATACTGGAAAAAAAAGGGGTTTTGGCTTTGTTGAGTTTGATGATTATGATCCAGTTGATAGAATATGTTGTAAGTAAAGTCAATATCCTATATTTTATTACTAGCTTTTACATATAATTATAGATCAAATATAAATAACTTAAAATTGTATATGATTCTTGATGTGTGCCCAAGATCACTCTGACTATTAAAATTATTTATATTATATTATTAAAATTAAAACAATTAGTGAGATGTGATTTAGGTAGTGTAGTTTAAACCAACACAAAATATTTTTCCATTTGAAGCAGTAGTTCAAACCAATGATAATATAAACCTCTTAATAATTCAAAGTTATCAACAGGTTCTCTAAAAATTATCTTTATATTTTGAACTAATGCAATACAATTTTACGCATTTGGTAATTCAAACAAAAATATAAATGCTTCTTGACAAAACAACACATTAATTTAAACCTATAGGTGTCAAACACTCAACATTTGAAGTTACAGAGAGAAAGAGAGTAAAAAAAACAGAATTCACAGAGGAAAGTACATATTGAAACAAGTTCAAATTTGTATTTGTTTTTGTAATGATTACTTTGACACACACTTCTGCACAAATAGTGTTTTTATTATAACTTAATTGTGTTAATATTATTAATTTATAATTGATTATTACTCAATAATTTGAGGTTTCACTTTTCTCTGAAAATTTCAAATCATTTAATATTACAAACACCTTAATTTTGTAATATTTGAAAAGCCCCTTGAGTTTTGAATTAACGAGAGTCAACTGTATTTTTAATACCATTGTGTTCCGAAACTCAATACCATCATGTCTAAAATTAATAAGGAGTGGCAACGAAGAACAATGTTTCATAACAGTGGGTTCTCTCTGCTATATGTAAAATTAAGCTTGAAACTTAAGAAAGCTATGAACTGGGCCTCAAGTAAACATCTGAATTTATCTAAGATATTAACAAGTTAAGGCAAAATGACTTTTAGATTTGTAATTTTCTTATGTATAAAAGATTGAGGCTGTTGAAGTATATTGGCACAGTGTCGAACTTTGAATACAATGGTTGTGGATTTAATTCCTATTCAGAGAAATTATTTTCACTTCCTTGCTCTGGTAATCACGCAATGTAGTATTGAGTTACTCGCTCCCTCCCTTTCTGCTACATGTGTGGCACACTGTGAAGCTAAAAAAGTTAATTTAAACTCTAATAAATTTCAGTGCAACAAAACCATAAGATCAAAGGACGCAGATTGGATGTGAAGAAGGCATTGTCTAAAAATGTAATGGGCAGTAACAGCAGCAGAAGAGGCAGAGGGTGGGGTAACAGACAAGGAGACTGGGGAGAATCAGGTGACATATTAAAGACTTCAAATCAAACTTAAACTATACTAACTACATATCATTTATAAAAAACATAAATCAGACTTGCCAAGGATACTGGCCAAGGTTGTCTTTGCAAAAATCAGAAAACCTTTGAATATCAGCAATAGGCAGGCAAATGTTGTCGCTGACAGTTGTGTTTTGGTTTAGCTGGCACTGACTCCAAAAATAATGGATTTTAAATAGTAAGTTGTAAGAACTGGGTCAATATCATCAGAGCCAAAGACTCAACATTGTCTTATTGAAATCTTAATAATATGCTATTATTATTATTATTTTTTTATTTGTACACCATAATAATTTCTAGTCCCTGAAATAATCCACAACAATGATAGTGATGAAGAAGACCATACTATACTAGCAGACCCACGCAATTCAATAATATATATTGAATTATTTTCTGTTTCTAATAGGATTAGTAAGAAAATATAAGCCTAAATAATCAAAACAAGTCAAAAAACAATAATAAGTAGACATAAGTAGTAAAATTCTTTAATTGAAAAATAAGTAAAAGTAAATTACACACACATTCAGGACATTCTTAATATTTAAAATATTAATAAAATTAGATCGAAAATGTATGAAAATTTACAAAACCCTCAACGTCGTCTGCCCGTTCGAGTCATCATACCGTGCGGCTCGAAGGCTAGCTTATTTTAAATCAGTATTTATTATGTACATCATATACGGTAAAGTATAATTTCAATCTAGTTGAAATGCTAAAGGTGGCTATCTTTTATTAGATTAATCACAAATTATAGAAAATACATTAACAAAACTCGATAAGTTTAAATTAAATTTATGGTATAAATTTAAAATAATTTATAATAATGGTTACTGTGGCTCAACCTTTTTTTTTCGAATGAACTTTATTGCTATTGTCCTGGACTAGTCTTGACAGCGTCACCGGGAGTAGCTCGCCCCCGAAGAAAAAATACGAACTTTGATGGACGCTCGTAAAGTGCTGGCAATCGCAGGGGAACGCCCTGTAGTGGCTCAACCTTCAGAGATAAACATATACTTTTTTATAGATTTTTTAAGGGTCAATAATTTGGTCGAACATTGTTTTTCAATGTCTCATAAGATTCAGTCAGGGCGAACCATGTAAGCGTTCAGGTAGCCCTTATTGGGCGATCTTTTCTGAAAACGACGAAATTTCATATCAAAAAGAAAAATATTTTAATATATTAGTATATACGGAAAATATTGAAAATATGAAAAAAAGTAGCCTTGAAAGTATGAGGATGAACCCCATACTTTCAAGTATCTCTATATTAAATTTTATCACTATCGGATCAGCGGCTTAGACAGACAGACAGAGTTACTTTCGAATTCGTAATATAAGTATGGATTAATATGTATTATGTAATGTTATAAATCCCATATATTATTTTTATTATTATGTTTAAAAAAATTTATAGCTAAATGATGATGAGTGCTTAATCGACTGTTTCAAATATAATTGTGTCGTTGTTCCGTAGCGGTTGGCGATAAGTTGCACGACTCAATACTGCTAGGCATAAAACTGAAATAAAAAAATAATTTATTCTATTTTTTACTTTAGGTCATGGCCCTGGAGCTGGAGGCTGGAATAATCAAAATCCATGGGAAAATTCAGGAGAAAATTGGGATAACCAAGGGTATGGAGACCAGGGCTGGGGGCAGAACTTTGGCTCTGGCTACCAACAAAACTATGGAGGTGGTCCTATGCGTCAGAATTATAACAACCTCCGACAGCAACCTTACAATCCAGGTATTCATTATACATCTCTAATTATTTCAAAGCGGGTCATGGCGCAGGGGCATAAGTGTAAAAGCGATAGTTGTGGGTTCGATCCCACTCGATGATCCTAGTTTTAAGATAAACTACTGCAATTTTCCACCCATATTTAAATCTATTGAAAATCAAAAAAAAAAAAATTAAAGGAAGAAATCCAATGCCACTATTTGTCTTACGTAATAATTTATGTATTAAATTACAGCCATTGCATTTGTAGTCTCACACTGACTATGTTCATATTAAGGATATTTTTCTATCTTCACACTATGTATTTCATATACAGGGTGGAAGTGTCAGCACCACATTAAATAAAACCACAGTTTTAACTACTCTATAAAAGCCTAATATAATTCAGAAAAAAATAAATTCCTAAAAATGAAAAAGTTTTTTTTTCAAACAAAATAAATAATAAAATTGTAATTTTAAAACAAAACGCCATTTGTAAGGATGATGCACGCACATATAAACCTATCAAAGGAACACCGCCGCACACGCCTCATTTCGAAATCGAGTCGTATGTATTGGCGATAAAGTTCAAAGTTGTTTAACTTTTAGTAGTATTTTTGTAGTAGTAAGTGTTTATGTTATTGAGATCTATACGTAATCGCGTCACACGAAATACAGGTATGGATAAAAATCGTGAAATGAAAAAAAAATCCTACGTCCAAACTGTTGAGGCATCTTGATTAATTTCTTTAGGTATAGGTTTGAAATATTTTACCCTATATGCTGTTTCCGTAAATGGAGTGCTGCCTCTTCCACCCTGTGTAACATGGTAGGAAGAGAGAACTTACTGTTTAATCCTTAAAAACCTCCAAATTTTCGAGACATTGGGAATCGAAGCCACAACCGTTGCGTTTATATTCCGGCAGTTTTCCACTGCTCAAGAAATACTAACTTCGATAAGTATAAAATTAAAGAATAAATATAACATTTTGGTTATTAGGTGGTCGTTTTAATACAGGAAATCAAAACTTCAACAATGCCGAAAGTGCACTTTCAACTGGCAACCAACGCCGATTTTAAACAATTATAGCCTCTTGTAAGTATGTTTGCTCATTTTTAACTACAAAACATAATATCTAATATAGATATATATTTGCACCATTTACATAATATTTTATATATGAATATTTTAGTCCTTATTTACACTTATATACATAATATACATAGTATTTAAGCTAAAAGTAATTATTAAAATATAAACAATCTCTTAGAAATGCTACATTTGATAATATTGGCTCTTTAAATCTTATTGAATTTAATTGAAATATAGATTATAAATATTATATGGGTATCTGTCGATTTATATTACAATTCTTATTACCAAAACACAAACACATATATCCTACTTATTATTGTACTTCAAATTTTATCGATAATATTAAATGATGAGTTTAAATATTTTATTTATAATATAATAATTCCATTAATTGGAATGGATTTTTAATTTTTACATTTATATTAGGTATCAAGTCATAGTTCAAGCTAGGCAGGTATATACGCGAGGAAACTAATAGTGAGAAGGCATTTTATAACTTCATACATAACATTTATCTTGTAAGGTTATTGAAGGTATTGTGAGGCACTAGTTTCATTGTTCTTGCACTTTGATCACAATTATAAATAAAATAGAGATGCTAACTCCATTTTCCCTGTATGTATGTATTTGATCATATTGATGGGGTTTGATTTATTTAAATTTTAATATAGTACATATGAACATTTATTATAAAATAGGAATATTTTTTTCATATATTTTTAATTTCACATATTACAATTTATTTATGTTCTAAATAAGCTGGTTCAAGAATGTATGTACAAGATTTTCAAGAGGTGAGAGTTCGAGTCCTGCTTCATTTAAATTTTTATACGTTTTCTAAAATAATTTTCTTAATGTGGAATAACATATGTAATTATTTTATTTAATACAATACTATACAAACAATATCCTAAAAGATAAATAACACGTAAATATATCCAAATATACATAGAAGAATTTACACACAGTTGTGTAGAAGATTTTTAATAATTTCGGAAGAAAGTCCTTAACAATAAAATCAAGTATTTATTTTTCTTGTGAAATTTATAAAATAATGGAATATGGAGTTGGCATGTTTAATATATTTTTTCATTCACACTTAGCACAGCATTTAGCTATTAATTGGTAGTTTTAAGTTCAGTGTTACCTTTTTAAGTTATATTACAAAAATTGTGCAAGTTCAGTGAATGATAAATAGTCACGTATTTTTTTTATTATAAAAATAATGAAATAATTACATTCCTATTACTTAAAAAAGAAAGGTGCAATTTTATATGTATGTCAATGTTACTATTTTCGAATTATAACAAAAAAGTATTTTTAATGATCTCAAAAATTTTGCATAGTTAAGACTCAACATGGGGTTCCTTATTAAATATAATTAAAAGCTATTTTATTACTTAATTAATATTGTTATATTAAAAGAATATATTGTTGTTTTTATTCTTATTTTACTTGGTGTTATAATGTATAAGATTTATTTAGTCTGTGTGCAATAAAATTAAATTGAGACTGTTTTCCATGGACTCTTCTAAACTTTGGACAAGCTGTTCGTGGAAAAGCCCATGGTAAGTTGACTAATAAAACTATGGAATAATAACAATGTCTTTTATTTTATTTCCTTCTCTTATTATAAGCTTATCAAATATGACAAAATAATACTGGATAAAATAAAGTGGCAACACTGACTAGCATATTTACAATAACTTTTTATACATAAAACATCGAAAACATTAAATAAATTCAATTTTTGACTGATAAAAAATCTAAATTAAATATTGTCTATCAAGAGTAATAAAATTTCATAATATTTATTTTATATTAGCATCTAGTAACAACACGAACATAGATTACAATTTAAAATTTACCATTTGATTATATTTAAGCTGTTATTATGTTTGGCTGAAGCTTGTATTGATTTTTTTTTAATTATTTATCTAAGTTGGATTGTGGGTGCACCGGTAAACAAGGGCACGGTGGTGGTCCGTATGGGGTGGTAAATATTGGTGGAAAAAATCCAGACGCCGCTGCAAGTTGCCTGAAAACGTCAGTGTTGCTTAGTAGTTTATTGAAAGTCCCTACTGACTGTAAAAACGATAGTAGTTGGTTCGACCTCCACTCACACACACATTTATTTTTATTTTCCCGTTCCATTAGACGAAGCAATGTGTTGAGTTTTAGAAAATTATTTTTCTGACAAAATTCCCAAGAAATATGAGGATGATGACTAAAAGCTAGTTAAGAACTAAAGTAGCAGGTTTTTACTACATACCTGTACTGCTGGTCTAAATGGGCTTTTTCGATTCTTTTATCTTTAGCCCTCCTGTTTTGAAACCATATTTTTACTTGCGTTTCGCTTAATGATAACGCTGAAGCAAGTTCACATCTGCCAAAATAAAATAATATAATAATGTTATTTGATTTCATAATGGAATAAACAATATATTATATCTTAACACAAAAATAGATAACTTTCCGGTTTACTTAAAATAATTACAAAATTAATAGGGAGTTATTAATTTGAATTTTAATCTAACGCCTGACCTTCTTGCCCGAGCAACATATTCTCCTCTCGCATATTCCAATTCTAGTCGTAATGTCTGATGAGCTGAAAAAGTGGTTCGCTGTCTTCTAGGCCGGCTCTCCTTGCGTCTCCGTCGAGCCACTGGAAAATTAATTTTACTAGATTATTTTACCGATATAGTACATCTGACAAACAATATTGAATTTATTCTCGATAAACCTTGTAGTGATCCACGTGGCGCTATGTGACAGTTTGTAACTGTAAACAAAATGTTCGTGGGGCCAATGTTCACTCGACGGAATATATTTTGATTATTTTCCTTTTCTTGTCTCTGGTTGTTGTCTGTTGTTGTCTTAAGAACAGAGAGTTATGACCTCAGGTGAAGAGAAGAAAACAATTGTGTTATTTTTTAGGAGGCCAGTCGTGGCGCAGGCGCACAAAGTGTGACTGTAAACGCGACTGGTTGTGGTCGATCCCCACTCGAAAAAAGGAAATATTTATTTAAATGCATATTTTAATTTCTTTGCTTTGATAACGAGCTAAAAGCACAACGTTGAGTTCCGCCACTCAACATGCAATGAATCAATTTCCAGAATTCGATAGTGGGAAACGGAGTGTCTTAACACTAGGTTCCCTCTGTCTACCCCGCTGTGTGCGGAATACAGCGTGAAGCTGATTTGATTTGATTTTTTTTCGACTTTAGTTTTTTGAAGGAATATGTTAAGACATTCCTTTCCGCACTCATTGCTCAATTTTTGAGATAATGCGTGTAGAGTAGCGACATTCAACTCCGCAATTGGCCTTATTACTAGAAATTAAATAATAGTCCTCGTGGTTATTTTTTATTTTATATTGTTTTATGCTGTTGGAAAAAAAGAAAAAAGGTACAATAAAAATATAAGTTACTAGAGGGCGCGCGCGGCTTCGCCCGCTTATTAGGAGTGAATTCTAAAAAAAACCACGAAACACGTGTTCAATAAAATATTTTTAACAGTCTGAATTTATTTTTCTATAAAAATCGGTGGCTATTTAAAGATTTTTCCATATAAACTTTCAACACCTTATTTGAACCCTTAGGGGGTGAATTCTTAAAAACCATGAAACACGTATTCAATGAAATTTTTTTTTAAGAATCTGAATTTCAAATTTTATAAAAATCGGTACAGATTAAAAAAAAATTCCATACAAACTTTCAACCCCTATTTCATCCCTTTAAGGTTAAAATTTTTCAAATCCAACAAATTTTTCAAGCCCAATTTTCACGTTTCTACCATCAGCGGTTACGGCTCTGCGTGCGTCTTACCTCAGTCAGTGAGCACAGACCGATATCTATCCGGGATCAGTACACTATTGTAGGTCGAGGAAGCGGTCTGTCAGTAGTATTTCCATAATATTGCAGCTACGTACCTACTTCATGGTATAATATTTCTCCTCAGTTCAAATTCATATATTTACTTAGTAATATGTACGAATCAGTACAAAGAATAACCAAATTGCTTTAAGTATCTATGTCTTAAGAATTTGGAGGGCCTCATCAATTCTACGAGTAGCTGCATCTATTATCGCATCTTGGTCTTCTGGATGTTGGAAGTACATAAATATATCTTCTTTTTATGAAGTGGCAGACGTCTTTGGTAATTACAGAGAAACACATAAAAAATGACTGTAACCAATTGAGAACTTTTCTTTTTTTTAAAGTCAGTTCAAAATTAGCTCTATGACTGTTATAGAGATAATGCACTATAAAGATAGCAGTTTGTAAAATAAAATTGTGAACCGATCGCTTAAAATAACCTGAGAGCAACTTTTTAAATAAAACTCAAGCTAAGAAGATTCAAACAAGCAAAAAAGCTGTTTTGCATATACATTAGACATTCTCGTATAAAAAGTGAATCTAAGGTTTCCTTCCGACTCTTAACACGGGGAAGTGATTGTGTCCTGAGAAGAGCTTGTAAGAGCTCCGAATCCATGCCATATTGTACGGAAGCTCAGTGAAACCCTGTGGACGAGGGTGAATCACGATCATTTTAATAATCAGTTTGTAACCCTATACACCTGCAGGTATCGCGGTGACGCTATTATTATGTTATGAATATGAGTGGATCGAATTCCAATATTTTATGACTTCCACACGTTTTTTTTGCATATTTTTTAAAGTTACTTATGCTTAAGTAAGTGAATTATTAATTACGTTAAGTATCGAGTCGTAGCGCAACGCACAAATGTGTCGATGTAAGCGCTACTGGTTGTGGGTTCGATCCCAATTCGAGTTCAATTCGAGGAAATTAAATATTTTCTTAAAATTTATATATCCATTTCTTCGCTCTGGTGTCGAGGCAAAGGGTGGCTTTGAGTTCCGCCACTCAACACGTAATGCGTTTAGAATTCGGCAGAAAATGAGGAACAGAGTGTCTTAACACTAGTTTCCCTCTGCCTACTACAGTGTGAATCTCATTTAATTTTATTTTTTAAAAATCGATTAAAGATATCTATAAGATGCACTTAATAGTAAGCTTATAAGGCGATGGTTCTATATTCCATCTTCATTCGAGGTATTCATTAAAAATGTTTTCACTTCCGGCCCTGGCACACTAAGCGACTAAGCGTCTTTAAATATAACAAAACACGTAACGTTGCCAAAAATCAGCGCAATGTTAAGTGGAGACTTGTCAGAAAAAGTATTGACAGAAAAAGGTGAAGCTGAGAATTTACCTTCATAGATATATGTACAAAATATGAACTTAGTCATTGCAAGCTTATGTATCACCAAGGCGCAAGTATTGTTATAAGGTGAAATAGGGTAATGGCGGTCAGGAGATAATACCGTTCAGTACGAGATCTCACTTATTACTTTTTTTTTAGATTCTTTATTGCACAAAATTTAATACAAAAAAAATTACAATAGACGGGTTTAACGCTAAATAGCATTTTCTACCAGCCAACCTAAGTCACGCGGGAGAATAAAATGTGTAGGTGTGCAAAAAAAAATAAAAACAAAAAAATATCTATATTCAACATACATATAAGTATATATAATAAATACACAATAATATATACTTCAATCTCATTTACATAAAAATACATATAGATACTTAAAAATCGGATTCCGATACCACACCTACGACTTCCCTAACGACGATTTCGAGTAGGAATAAGAAAGTACTAGTAATGATTTTTTGTGCTAATTCTTTTTTTTTTATGGCAAGGCAAACGAGCGTACGGGTAAACTGATGGTAACCACCGCCCACGACCCCATGTAACAACAGAGGCGCTACAGGTGCGTTGCCGGCCTTTAAAGTGGAGATAGACGCGTTTTTTTAAGGTACCCAGGTCCTATCGACCATGAAACATTGCTGCAGGTAGGGCAGTCCACAGTTCCTACGAAACCGCACAGTAATGGAGTGCCACGTATCCAGATGGTGTGGATGGTACTTGAGTTTGTGACGTACTGTGCGGTTAGAAAGTTCAACGGCAGGTAACAGGTCAAACAGTTCTCCAGAACGCTGGCAACGCTGCCAGGTATGTATGTACCCATGATAAATGCGGTAGAGAACGCGCAGCGAGGAGATATCTCTACGCAAAGCCATTGTGTCAAGCCCTGCACAGATTGAACTAATTCTTTAATGGTCAAACAAATAAGAAATGAGAGCTTATTACTCCACATTAATTATTTACAATTTACATTTACTGTTGCATAATCAATCATCAACTAAACCACTTATATTAGCCGCGATTTAAAATCTCTTCCGTGTGAACGTATACACGCGAATGCATTTGTTCTATTGAACCTCCTTTTGTCGTATTACAAAAAGTTGTCGTGCGAACGAGGCCTTAGACTTATGGAGTCTCTTGAGTGGTCGGGGGATAGCTTAGGATAGCTTAAGATATATTACAATATGGTCTGTGGCCTTATGCTGAGTGCACAGGATACAATTACAAGGGGTCGAAGTTCAAATCAACTACTCATACCTCAATAAACCTTGACGAGTATTATGAACCTAATGAGAATGACTGGTATTGCCTACTGTGGTGTTCCGATACCGGTAAAGTCGTTTATTTTTTAATATTGACTATATTTGTCAGTTTTTTTATTAATCTCAATTAATGTGTTTCTGTTAAATTATTTAATAGTTGATGAACAAAAATAATTATAAAGAAATATGGATTATTTTTAACATTTTTAAGTGTTATTCCACACTTAGGAAAGAAAAATACTTATTTAGAAAATGGAAACCGACCAACGTATGGCTCAGTGGTCAGAGCGTCTGGTCGGTTTCTAGGAGGCGCGGGCTCGAGTCCCGCTAAGTAAAATTTTTATACGTTTTCTATTGATTATTATCTTATTTGTGAATAGTAATTATTCTTAAGTGACTGGTAATAACCAAACTTACCCTAAGTACCTAATATCGTTATATGCCCAAAAAAAAAATGTGTTATATATATAAATGTCTACTTCAAAAATATCAATTAAAGTGAAAGTTATCATAAATATTGTAAACCCTTTTATCTTTTACGGAAATCTCTATCAAGCAACTGTTGCCGGACAGAAGCACCGCGTGCATTACACTTTACTAATGTCCGGTCCATTAGCGATTAATTTACGATCGTCAGTATTCAAAAAAGCGTGTGATTTTATACGGTAGTGTATTTTTTTATTTGTATTATTCTTATTAATATAATTTGACGACGAAAGGAAAAATATATATATTTTTAATAGGTTCACGCTGTATCCTGCATGTAGCAGAGTAGGCAGAGGGAGTCTAGTATTAAGACACTCCATTCTCCACTTTCCGTCGAATTCTGGAGGCATTGCGTGTTGAGTGGCGAAACTCAACGTGTGCGCTTTTGCCTCGATACCAGAGCGAAGAAAAGATAATATTAAATTATTCAGTTCCTCGAGTGGGAATAAAACTCACTATCTATCGCGTTTATAATCACGCTCTTGAGCCATTGCGCCACGACTGACGATCTCTAAATTATTATTATTATTTAAAAAACCTAACTTAATTAAGTATCTACTTATATGTACACAATACATAGGAACTTTTGCTATAAAGAAAAGAAAAAAAAAAGAAAAAAAGGAAAAAAAAAACAATCCAACAACAATACAATCCTAACTAAAAGAACAAAACAAAGGAAAATTTTGAAAAAAAATCAATAGTTCGCATGATCTGCGTCGTTAGAAGGTGCGTGAGAGACCACTACGTGTATTATACCAGTACAGCCTAACGATGCTCATGATATTGTATTAAATTGTACGGACATAAAGACATTGTGATTTTCCTCTTATATAGTTATATTATATGGACATCATCATTTAGAACTAAGATTTCTCTTACTCTTTTGTCGTCTTCTAATGATATCTCTGTCATTCTCGTAAAAATATTATGTTCTATTATATTTAAACATATTTCGTTTTGGAGCTAGAAAAAAAATCTAATATACTTATTAATTTCGTATTAATTTTTTGTCGTATACTTCTTAGTAAATACCTAAGGTATGTCGTGGCGCAGGGGCAGAAGCGTGTGACTGTGTGTGCGACGGAGTGTGGGTTCGAAGAGTCGAGCCGAAAAAAGTTCCACCACCCAACATGCAATACTTTCAGAATTCGTCACAAAATTGGGAACGGAGTGTCTTAAGACACGGTTCCCTCTGCCTAACCTGCTGTGTGCGGAATACAGCGATGAAACTACAAAAATAAAATAATCTTAGCTTAAAATCTTTAAAGAGATTGTGGCTTTGGTCTAATTGATATAAAAATAAGGGGCGCCGTGGGAACAGTCAGCTGCGGTCGCATATGTAATTGGATCGCTGAGGGCGTAATCTGACTGAGTGTTGTCACATTAAAACATCACGCGCGCGATCGAGCTGAAACTGAGTGAAGAATTGATCTTACACAAAAAAAACAGCTTCACGCTGTATCCCGCACACAGCGGGGTAGGCAGAGGGAACCTAGTGTGCATTCCACCTAATTCTGGAGGCATTGCGTGTTAAGTGCGCTTAGTGTGAGCACTTTCGATTGTGTTATTTTGATTTTATTAATTATGTATTTTTAGGGTTAGGCTTTTTAAGGTTCCGTACCTAAAAACGGAATTTATAAGATCACTTTTCTGTACGGAATTTCCTGTAGGTGAGTCCGACTTACACTTAACCGGTTTCATGCATGTAGATTGTAAATTAAATAAGCGGGTAGGTACATTTTTTTAATTCTTTGTAGCTCTAAAGTCTAAGCTATTTTTTTAGGATCGATTCAAATATTTATTGTGCTCACCAACAACTGCACGATTAATTAAAAATTTTTTTTGAAAACCATCTTCTCTTCGTTTCTTTCAAAAAACCGTGTCCATCCATTTGGCACCCTTCCAATCTGTATACTGTTGTTTGCGATTAAAAAATGATCGTGATTAATCAACAATACTAACAACACAATAATAGATCGTGTATTTTAGGGGATGCTACCCTTAATATTCATTAGCTAACCCCTAATTACCGATTCGTTCGACCATCACAGATGAAAGAGCACACCTGAGTTGTTTAAGCTTTCTTTATTTTCTAAAAGATATTGATATTGCAGAATCGCGCTCCGATAAATTTCAATTGGACGAAAGAGCGTCTGGTATTATCGCTTATTTGAAAATATTGTTGGTAAGAATGGCTGGGAGTCTTTTAAGAAGAATGTATTTAAGTATACATTTTTCATTGAATTATTTTTCTATTATTATCATAGTCGTGGGTATCTTTTACAGAGGCGGCGTTGATTTAGAAGATTGATTTTTTTCTGTCCTCCTAGGGCCTGTGTATCTACATATTAGAAAATAATCATTATTTCGAAGTCAGGTTAATGTTTAATATACGAAATTAATTTTTATATATTATTTTAGTAATATATAAAAAAATAATAGTTAATATATTTTTAATGATATATTATTAATTATTCTCGACTTTACCTGAAATAGTTAAAACTAAACTAAACTAAACTAGCTTCACGCTTTATCCCTTGCAGGGTAGTAAAATAAAAATTTATTATAAATTTAATTCTGGAATGATCAACGGACTATTTTGGCGTGTAGTATATACTATTTTGGCGTGGGCACGGCCCTGTCGACTCTCCCTTCGTACGTCTATGAGTATTATCTAGTTGCTGATAGAGTAAGAATTATTTTAATATATTCATATGATTCCAGACTTAAAGCGCTGCATACTTCGGTATTTTTTTTTATTGTACTCGAGAAAAGAGAGATAAATGCTCGAATCTTTTGATTGCGGCTTTGATTTAGAAGATTATTTTTTTTCTGCCCTCCTACGCCCAGTGAACATACATATTAGCTATTAATTTTAGATAGATAATTCTATCTGACTTTCAAGAAATGTTGTTGACAGACGGACGGAATGTGTCCGTTTTTACCTTTGACGTACGGAACTCTTAAACAAATTGTGCATTTCTTTAATAAATTGCCTCCTTAAGTAACTATCAAAATATTTTTTATATTTTCATAAATAATTAAAATATTTGAATATAAATAAATATACATACATTTAAAATATTTGAATATAAATAAATATTTGAATGCTATAAGTTAACAGGCCAGGCAGTCGAGGCCGGTCGTGGCGCAGCGGCACGAGGTGTGACTGCAAAACCGACTGGTTGTGGGTTCGATCCCCACTCGAGGAGATGAAATAGTTACTTAAATTTATATTTCCATTTCTTCGCTCTGGTGTCGAGGTTAAGCGCGGCGTTGAGTTCTGCCACTCAACACGCAATGCCTCCAGAATTCGGCAGAAAGTGGGGAACGGAGTGTCTTAACACTAGGTTCCCTCTGCCTACCCTGCGGGATACAGCGTGAAGCTATTTTTTTTTTTTTTTTTATAAGTTAACAATAGTAAAGTACCACTTGTTATCAAAATCTACAATTTATAATTAAGCAATTTCTTTGCTATAAAATTAAAAAAAAAACCACAAATTCTAACCACACAACATTCATCACATAAAAGATAACAAATAATTCAACCACTCAATACACAAATGATCGAAGCTCAAACGTTCGGATGGACACGTCTCCCAAATCCCAATCCGCTCAAATACGATGTAAAACGAGGACGATACAAATTGCGGCTAATGTAAATCACAATGTTATGTTTCCAGCGCGACGCGCGCACGTGGTCGCTCCCACGGAACCACGAGACAGCTATAGATAAAGCTGTTGTAGGGTATATCAATATAATTTTGTTAATAAAAAAAATCTACTTCGCGCTGTATCACACAGTAGGGTAGGCAGAGGGAATCTAGTGTTAAGACATTCCGTTCCCCACTTACCGCCGAGTTCTGGAGGCTTGAGGATTGCGTATTAAGTGGTGGAACTCAACGCCGCGCTTTGCCTCGACACCAGTGTCGTGTGAAAATATAACGTTAAATTAATATCAAATATTCAGGTCAATCGTCCTTTGAAGCACAAAAAAAATCAAAGTTTTGCTGCATTTTGTTTGAAATTCGCCGCTTTATTGAAACCTATAGTTTATCCTATAGGTATACTCGTTTATTCCAGTGGACATACATTTATGAAATTTGGCACGAAGTGAGAACTTACAATACAAATAAAGAAAAAGTCCGAAACGTGAAAATTAATGGGTATTTCATAGAAAAAAACCATTATTTGTACGCAAGCTTACGCTTGTCAATTTTTATAAGTTTTACTTCGCGTTGACCCAAGATCATGAAATTGGTATCGATGCCTCGGTGTGCGATTTTATTTTCTATATTACTTCTCTTGCATTGGTGTATTTTCATTACAATAACAAAAAATATATAAGTACTTACACACTGAACAATATTTGTATCCTAAGTACGGATGGAAGCTTTTTTTGGGAAACGATGTGGTTTTCTTCGACATCGAATTTGTTATGAAAATTTTAATTTATTTACTTCTAACTGATAATACATGCATTCTCGAGTAAGTATTTAGTTGCCCACAAACTAAAGAGGATAGATTTTAAGTTTTTCTGCCAACCACTGTCATTAAAGCTAAAAATAAATAATAGCATCTTAGGTATATATCACAGATATTTTCTTCCTGCGATTCTATGTCTGAACTTTAAAAGGCTAAACAGTATAGTTTCCATATGATCTTTTTTGTTTAACAGTTATTTAGTCCATCACAAATCCAATTAGAATTTCCATCGAATTTCAGCACCACTATTAATTTCCGTTTCAGTTTCACGCACTGTTGTTTCGTAATAGTTATAAGAGTTAAACAATGGGTTTCATAGCTGTGTAGGAGAACAGTGCTGGCAATTTTCATACGAGGGTGAGTTTGAATGGGCCTCAGCTTGCCTGTATAGCGAGGCATCGAGTCGTGGCGCGTTAATCGCATCAGCGCGACGCCGCTGTCGCTTCGCCTTCCGCATCTACAAACTGGAAACCCAGACGTTTTTTAACGACGCGAAAAACCATTATGATTCTATTTCCAGAACAACAATATTCATTCTAATAAGCTTAGCTATGTTGAGCGTAAGAAAATGTATGGACGTTCTGTGAAAATTTTGCTTTTTATCGGATTTATTTAAATTGTTATTTATATGTAAATATAAAGGTAAATGATAAAATGTTATGTTAATAAATTAGTATACAATAATGTTTTCTGTTGCTGTCTGCTTACGTAATCTTTTTATTTTAGTTTAAGCTTTAAAATACTCCGTTCTCCTGTTTCCGTGCGGATTTGAGATATTAGGTACGTTTATAGTGGAACCGAACGCTGCGTTTATCCAGGCAAAGAGGAGAAATTCAAATATTTCATTCCTCTGACTGCAGATCAAACCCACAGTCATCGGGCTTACAAACGGACACTGTCCCACTTCACCGCGATGGCCACTTAGCTATAATAATAATCAATGTGACTTATAATCGACGTCAAATTTAGTTTCGTACATAACGAGGCTAATACGTATTTACAATTTTGAAACAAAACAATTTTGTAACAAAGAAAACGTCTATATTTTTGATGTTTGTAAATTCATTAAAATCAAGCTCGCAAGGCAACTCTGGCGAAGACGAATGAACAAACATTTTTTTAAATATAGGTATTTTTGCTTATTTAGTTTTTTTTATTTTACAAAAGCAAAAGAATTTCATATTTCAACAAAAAATTAAATTGATTCTAAGTTCATAAAATATGTATAAGGCACGTTCACAATACGTACATTTTTATACTATGAAACGTAAGTAAACATAAATTGAGAATTTTTATAATAAGTTTTACTGATCAAAAGTCCTAAACAAACTATTCAATTCTAATTTCTATAATACCTGTATGTAAAAAGTACCTACAGATTTATGATATTTCACGACATTATCGTGATTCAGAAAGTTCTACAAAAGCTTGTTATAGGGAATATTCTATTGAATAAGTACTCTATAAAAATAGAATTATTGTACAATCTAAGAAAAATTTTCCTGGTATATTTATATAAAGGAACGTCCGGCAAAGAGTTGAGTGTACGAGGATTAGGTTTGCGCAATACGGCTTATCTACATCGGCTCTCTATTAAACTTATTCAAAGTATTTTTCTAGTGATATTTTATTTAACAAACCGCGATAGATATCTATCACTCTTTGATCTTACAGCTCCTTTGGTTGACAAGAATGTCCGAGGATCTGTTTTATTTTTTTTGTAGATAAATATAAAGCTGAATACAGATAAAAAATATTTTAAAGAAGCTATTTAAATTGCTCATCGTAATATAATTAAATAAAATATATTTTCATATTTTATTTCATAATTTGTCATGTAGTTGAAACTTGTAACATCGCCATAAAGAAACCCTTAAAAGATCACTTTGTTATCCGTCCGTTTGTCTGTCTGTCAAGAGCCTTTATCTCGAAAACGATTGGAGATCAGCTTTACGCTGTATCCCGCACTTTTTTTGGAAAAGATAAATTTTTTTTAAGTAAATGTAGAAATACGATGTTTTCCTGAAAATATCCTACATTCCTACATTTACTTAAAAAAATGATATACATAAAAAATCTAATTAAATCAGCTTTACGCTGTATCACACACACAGCAGGGTAGGCAGAGGGAACCTTTTGTTAAGACACTCCGATCCCCGCTTTCCGCCACTGTTTATGTATATTTCTCAATAAAATGGAGAAATAAAATAACCTTACTAAATAAAAGCCTTGTTCAAAATTTAAAAATGTTAAAAATCTTCAATATTTTGCTATCATAACTAACATAAACTGTGTGTTTCCTCGCTGTGGTGCCGAGGCAAAGTGCGGCGTTGAGTTCCGCCAGTGTTCATTAAACAGCAGAATAGTCGGCTCATGCTTCATCTATTTATGCCCAATATTAATAACCTATCTCCAACGTCAAACTTAGATTGTTTCATATATTTATTCAACTCTAGATTGGATAGATATATGAAACAATCTAAGATTGACGTTGGAGATAGGTTATTAATATTGGGCGTTAATCACTACTGTAGCGGCCGATTATAAAGCCAAATTGGTACACCTCTAACATTTTTATAATGCTCTCTTTTTTATCGATAATTATTTATTTACTCTTGTAGTCTAAAAGAGTGATATTATAGTTTCAATGAAAATTTTTGTTTTGAAAAAAATATCTATATAAATAAGGTAATATTACAAGCTTAAAATTGGCTTTCACGTAATTTAAAGAAAGAATATTACTCAAATACGAAATACAAAAAGCAAGTACTTATAATATTTAGGTATTTAATTATTGATTTAATTTTAATGGGTACTTTTTATGCATTTCCCTTTTTTGTTAAGTAAGCAACGAACGTCTAGTACTAACGTCTCCCATTTTAGCGACATTTTTGTCGCTGAGAGCCGCGCTCTATTTGTCCAGATCCGGAAACAGTAAATGTTTTCCTATAATATTTATATTTTTTTTATATAACGGGGAAAAACATTTTTTATTAATATGCGTCCGTCTGATATGCGGCCGAGCGCCGCAAAATGATAACAAGGAGAGAGATTGAGTAAACGGCGCCATTGGGAAAGGATTTTTTACAAATTTTACTTACACACTTATTATTCTAACATTGAATAATTAAGTCGTAGGTTAAGTTAAAGTTAAGTTTAGACAGATTATTCTTTTTTTTTAAATGGAAGACCATAGACTATATAGATTAGATTTAATTTGTATTTTTCTAATAATTAAAACTGGTTCATAGGAAAATCGTATTTTCTTAAGCCTCCTAAGTTTCACAGAATTATGTAATTGAAAGAGGCCGTCGTGGCGCAGGGATCCATGCATGCGACTGTAGACGCGACGGATGTGGGTTCTATTCCTACTCGGGGAATGAAATATTTAATATTTTGATTTCCTCGCTCTAGTAACGAGGCAAAGCAATATGATGAGTTCCACCACTCAACAACCAATGCCTGGAGAATTCGGCTGAAAGTGAGGAATAGAAGTGTATTAATGGGAACGGAGTGTCTTAACACCAGGTTCCCTATGATTAGATAAAAATGTAAGAAATAAATAAAATGTAACTGAATATTATCTGGCTGCGTTCAATATAAAGAAATGCAAGGTAGAGCAATTTAATGTTCATTGTTTTCAACAAACAAAATTATATTTACAACACTAAATACTTACTTTAGAAATTAAATCTTTTATAATAGGTGTTTCAATACTTCCATACTTTTAATATGATAAAACCAAAAAGTCGGTTTGGTTGAACGCTATAATCTCACTAATACTGACAATACTGGCTCGAATAAAAAAAAAAATAAGTGTTGGATAGCAAATTTTAGAGAGAGGTTAATCGTTTGGATGTAACCCACTATAGCTAATTAACTGGGGTACTTAGAACGTATATATATTCTTAATTATCTTCATTTGACCATGTGAGCGGAGCCACCTCTATACAAAGTGAATTTAACAGATTCTATCTATAATCTGTCTTGTCTTTTTAATGTTTAAGGTACATTCACATGGCCGTATCTACAGATAAGTAGGTGTTTTCGGCAGGGGCCTTACCTACAGTGGTTTATTACATGGTTTAATTACATTGTGGCGTGATTTTTTTTATCTTGTTTTTCATTTAATTTTTTATATTATATGTATTGAGTTAATAATGTGAACACACGAGTGATTTGTTTATTAATTACATTTCAAATTCAAAATAAGAGAATGTAATTTGCTAAATAATGCAATGGTTATAAATGTAGCTTTAAACTGATGAATTTATGTTATGTTTTTTAAATTTTTCTGTTTTATTTTTTTTGTCACTAATAATTCAGAAGTCGCGGCCTAATTGGTCTCTTCCATTGTTATTTTCAATTAACGATAAAAGTGAGACTATATAGTATGTTACATTAGTGTGATTTCGAAGCATTTTTTGGTTTCAGGCTGTATCCCGCATAAAGCAGTGACCCAGAAACCTAGTGAGACACTCCGTTCCCATTAAGAAGTTCACGTTCCCAAATTTCCGCTGTATTACATTACAGTAGCACGATTGATCCCCTGCGGCACCACCTCCACCACCTCCTCCACTCTACACGCAATTTCTTCAGAAATCGGCAGAAAGTGGGTAACGGAGTGTCTTAACACTAGGTTCCCTATGCATATCCTGCTGTGTGTGGGATACAGCGTGCAGCTGATTTTAATATTTTTTTAAATTACCACATTATGTTTACTGACACTGCATAAACTTATTATAATTTCTAATACTCACAAAAAGCAGCTAAACCAGCGCCGAATGCCAATTGTTGATGCGGCAATAGCATAGGTCGCGGACACAACGGTAGTGGTGGAGGAGGCTGCCATATCGAAGAACCTTGGACACTTTCCCTTGCTTCATTGTCACCAATTTCTATATCAGATGAAGAATCACTTTCGGACGCTGGATTCGTATCGTTAGCAGCTGCTTGATCCTCAAGATGGCCATATATTCTGGCGAAGAATTTCCTCGGTGACGACGGCCTTGGTGCCTGAATGGATGTCTTCGATTTCTCATCATATGCATCATCAGTCATCGTATTTTATTTTAAATAAAAATATTCAACTAATTTATCACTAATATTTTTTTATTACAAACAGAGGAAATTACACAGCATAAATTTAATTTGTAACTTCTAAACAAAATTAAGTATTTCGTGATCCATGAACTTAATCCTAAATTATGTTAAACACGTGCTACCCTGATCAAGTGAACACATGGATTGAATATCAGGTGCTTGTCTCGAGCGCCGCCCTTTGCGTCCCTCATCCCCTACGAAACCGGAAAACGGTGGAAAGGGTGCGTTCCAGCCAATGAGCGGGCGATTTATACATGATCCTGCCCACAAGGCGGGAACTCTATTATAATTGATTTGGCGACATTGAAGGATATAAGCAACTTTTTAAATTTAGTATCTAATTATTGTTAAGTTGTAAATATTGATTTATTTTCTGAAAACAAAAAAAAAATACAATGAAAATAACAGTTAAAAAAACACGCTTTTGTGGAAAAAAATATAAAAAGTAGGACGGTTTTTTACATGTATTGCAATGTAAAAAACCAATAATATTTTCTTTAAAAAACACGGTCAAAACGTTTAAAGTTTCCATTACAAAGAAACATACCAAGCTATTAAGTGTGTTGCTATTATAAATTGTGTTGAAAAGTATTTAATGCGTGAAGACAATTAAATTACAATTAAAAACATAGACAACTATGTTATCCTTCAATATCGTCTGTGATAATGGCAAAATGTCAAATTATAACAATAAACCGTTGATACAATAAAATATGCAAAAATGAATTTTAATGCAATTATATCTGTTATGTTATGCTTTTCCTACAATTCAGCATGGGCAAACCACAGAGGTGTTTTTTTAAATACCTATTATAAAAATAGTAAAGTAGTTCATATCTAGAGAAATATCTACATAGAAAATAAGTAAAAATATTATTTAATATTATTTATAGATTATGTAAAAAGGTATATACCTAAACGTTGAAAAATTTTATTTCAACCTGCCTGATTAACCAAACTTTTTGATGTGATAATAATATGTAAGCAAATATATGTAAATTTATCGAAAAAAAAATTAGTAAACTCCTTTGTATTATACAAAATAATGATAAGTCAGTGATAATAAATCATTTGAATTTATAAAAGTATGCAATGTTTTCTTATATCGTTATGCCCTAATATTGTCGTCCCTAAATGGTCGATTTAAGCAGTCAACCAGTACTTTTTTCCATTCTCTTTGCATTCGTCTTCAGCATAGGTAATTATTGTAATTTGTATCTAGGTATATTATTTTAAAATATTTTATTAATTGTTTAAGATAGTACAATTGACAAATTGGCTCAACGAACGAAAAAGATGACATACAATCTTAAGGAAACATTACGAAAAATCAAAGACACGTCCCATGATTTTGGTAGAAGTGTGTACGACAATTTCAACATTGGCTTGAAGAAGATTGCAAGTATAAATTCATTTAACGATGAGGACATCCGTCAATACGAGAGGTTGGTTTTTATGAAAAAATATCCTTTTTTGGATATACAAAAATTGGAAATGAAATATAGTCCCTCACCATCTAAGGACGTTAGGCACAGCAATAACCTTTATTTAATTCGAAATGTTGAACCTAGTATTTGTGAACCGTCGGTCGATTTGCTGAACGTTGAAATAACTAATAGAGGTTTAACTGGATTCGCTATACCATTGCATGTATCGAAAAACGTTATCGTTGAAAATAAATCGGATACAAAATTAAAAAATAATAATAATACAAAACAACAACAACAACAAAAAACAGAGAATATTTTGCAAAGTTTGAAAGAAGATGTTAAGACATATATTGAAAACCACAATTAGATCACGAAGCTTGATTAAGTAATAATAAGTACTTAATGTATTTTATAAATAAACGAGGACATTATAAGTTAATTCGGTGTTTTATATTATTAAATACTTGTCTACTTAGTTAAGGAATACTCAACTGACGTTATGACTTTTTATCATTTTTTTTATCTTGCCCATCAAAGGTTCCGTATCAATATTATGATTGTAGGTGAAAAGGAACAGAATTTGACAAACTCACGTTTTTACAGTGAATGCAGCATGCGCGCCTTTCGACTTTTTAATGCCTAATACCTATAGTCTATGAGACTCTACCCTACACCTATACTGTAATACAAAATGTAAACAAAGAAAACAAATTTTCTTAAACTTTCATTTTGCTATATTTTTATTTAATTTGTATAGCGAAGGGTTTCTCATAAATGTTTCTAGTGTCAAGTTCTACTGTTCTTATGTTGTCTTTTCTTATAATCTCGCTCCATGTTAAAAAAACCGGATAAGCGTAAGTTTGATACGGGCATTGGAGGTCTCGAGCTTTTTGCGAAATTCAGGTTTAGCTTAGCCAGAGCCCTTTCATTTGCTACCTATAGTTAGATAGTTTGTATTTCAACTCGATATCTCCAAGCTGTGTTCCTGAAATAAAGGGTCTTGTAAGAGAGACGGATGATAAACAAAGTGATGTTATAAGAATTTCTTTTTTCCTTAAAAGGTATGGAACCCTAAAAATTAAAATATAAACAAAACAGAATATATTTGTCATTACTTTCAAATTAATATGTATATTATGCAATTTCGATATAAATGCTCTTGACAGACAGACACACGGACAACAAAGCGATTCTATATTAGTCTAGTGCTCCGTAGGGCTCCGTACCTCAAAATGAAGAAACCTCCGTTTTTTCATTTTGAGGTACGGAGCCCTAAAAAAGGTTGCAAGTAGACTTTTATTTAGGTTTTGCGTTTAGGTGTTTTACATGTTAACTAAATTAATAATTATAAACATTTTAAAGATAAGAAAATAATTTAAGTCAATTTTGATATTCAATTTCTAATAGGTATTAAAGGGTTATACACGTTCAATACAGAGATTGATATATGTGTTATTGACAGTGAAATCACCGTACCTAATCGTTCTTTCATAAAAAATCTTATAAAGTTAGTTAAAGATATTCATACTTCATTAATCCTAACCTATAAAGTTAACCTTTTTCTTAAAAATAAATCTAAAATTTACTTAAAGAAAAAGAGATACGTTGAGATCAATTGTCGTATTCGGTATTTAACATCATATTGAATATTAAATACTTCAAATTCAAATAATTTGATTTAAAATAAGAAGTTATATTCATTTTTTGAACGTCTAATAATTTACCACCAATTAACTAAAGTTAATGCCTCAGACCTAAGAAGAACCGGCGCAATAAAACTCAGCGGGACCTATTTTTTTTTAAATCAATTTTAAGCAAATACATATTTAATTATCTGTGACAATGATACCTTCAGTTACAAATTGCATGTATTTCAAAAATATATAACGGGTTAAGTGAAATATTCCCTTTTCGGATTTTTTCGTTTATTTATATTATAAGTTCTCACTTCGTATCAAATTTCATACCTAATTATCTCCGAATTTCATACGAAATGCGGCAAAATCGACACAAATGCTTGATTGCCTTGACTTAGAAGCCTGATTTTTCCAGCGCTTAAGGGTTCCGTGCCTGAAAGGGAAAACCGGAACCCTTATAGAATCACTTTGTTGTCTGTATATCAATCCGTCAAGAGCATTTATTTCGAAATCGCGTGGAGATATCAAGCTAAAATTAACATCAAATACTCAGGTCTATGGTTCCTTGAAGCACGCTTCTAAATTCGCTCATTCATCATTTGGCAAACCAAACTTCTAAATATGTTGAATCAAAAAATACGAACTTTTATACATCGATTTTGTTACATTATACATTAAATTCGCCCCGTGCCGTAAGTATTTCCTGTGAACCTACAGTTATGGAAATTAAAATTTCTGAAAAGTGAAAATTAAAAAACATAAAATCATAACAAACTTATATTTGTAGTTTATTTCAAATCAAAATTTCAAGTCAAATAAATATAAGTTATACTCCCCGCAGACTTTCAATCTTGTAATTGGTACGGAAGCTTCGGTGGACGAATCAACCGGTTTTTATTTCTTTTACGGTAAGGACTAAAGTAATAGAGCAACCGAGTTTTAAAAGGAGAAGATTAGGTATCCTCATTTTAATTATTGATTTGACTTTATATTTTTTTATGTTGCTTATAAATTTTTGACTTTATAAATAATAAATGCTCGATTAGCGTGATTAATTAGGATAGGGAGAGAGAACTGAGAATTAAGACACTTCCAAAGAACAAGGTATATATTTCCATTTCTTTGGTCTGGTGTCGAGGTAAAGCGCGGCGTTTAGTTCCGCCACTCAAGACGTAATGCGTCCAGAGTTCGGAGGAAAGTGGTAAACGGAGTGTTTTAACACTAGTTTCCCTTTGCCTACTGTGTGCGTTATACAGAGTGAAATTGATTGCTAAAAATGTGTTCATATTAACAATGACAATTGTTGAGAATAATGAGAAATTGTTTTTTCCATTGTGTAGAATATTATGAACTGCTGAAGATTTTCTGTGGTAACGGTTTTAATTTTTAAATTTAAAATTAAACGGTATTGATGACACAAATAATATTTGTCAAATTCTAGTGATGTGCACTTAACTATATAATAAACTAATTTTTAATTGTGACTTTTACCTCAAACTGATGTGTGTCGTATTATGTATGTTAATAATATAAATTGGATATTTAATATATTTAAAATAAGTTTAGTTATAAAACTAAACTTATTTTATACAGAATCTATTGAAGTAAAATATGTCGAGCAGGTTGATAGACAAATTAAAATAAGTGACAGAAGAGGTTATTTTTAAACAAAAGGATTTTTTGATTTGTATTTAAATATAATTTACAAATACAATACAAATAAATTTGGTCAATAATATGCTCCATAAAAACTATAGTGTAAGTTTTTAACAAATTGTGAGATTTTATATTCTCTTATATTTAAAAAAATATAAAATCTAACAATTTGTGATAAAAAATATTTCATTTCATCATGTATCACGATCTTGAGTTAAACTACTATTATTTACAACTATTTTAAAAAACCAACTTTGTCATATGGCGTAATTTCTATTTCTCCTATTGTGCAAATTTTTTACCGTACAACCTTGTACTTGTATTTTCCAAATAATGAGACATGGGTGAAGTGATTATTGCTAAGCAGGATGTTTGGGACACCATACGTAGATTTGAAGAACAGAACAGTAGTTTTAAGATTCTATTTTTTACGTTGTCGCCGAGACTAACGCGACGGTTGTGGATTCGATCCGATCGAATACCGAAAAATTCTGTGGAGAGTGCCTTAATACTAGGTTTCGTCTGCCTACCCTGCTGTATGCGGGTTACTAAGTGAAGCTGCTTACAATTTGGATTTATTTCTTACTAGTTTTTCTTTTACGCGTGGTGGATGAATCATGATAGCATAATAGAAAAAAATGTACGTAAGTAAAGATTATAAATTGTAACAATAAGTCAGTTTATTGACAGAAAATAAAAGTGTAAGAGTATGTTCGTACTGTTGTGTTTTATTTTATTTATACTTTATTGCACACATTTATAAGAAATATACATGTAATGTAATGATTCCACCACATGCTGTACACGGTAGGTGGAGCTGAGCGAAGCTATATTGCGCAAAATTTTGTGAAATTTTCTGTTTTGCCTGCACACACTGGGTTAGGTTAATTAAAGAACAATCTGTGTGCATACATTTCAAAACATTCCAATTAACTCTATGGGACACATTTTGACCATTTACTCAAAAATTGCAATTACAATTATCTTCGAACTACTTCGCTGGGATCACCGTGTCGTCCACAACGTTCCTGCAACATTTCAGAGCTGTATATGGTTTAACGAGGACTAGCATTATAACAGTAAGAGCTTCGTTTCACTAGTTCAATAAAAAATATACATGTAGAAAAAGGTGGGCTTAACGCTAAACAGCATCATCTACCAGCCAACCTTATTGTGTGGGAGAGAGTTGTGTAGCCACGTGTGAGAGTATTTTAATGTTGATTTACTTTTTCAATATTCAATTCAATAGTAAAAGTTATCTTCTATAGGTCACAAAACACAGTGACCTGAAATTATAGGCTTTTCCCTAATCTGTATATAATTCGTATTAGTATAAATTCTTCAAATTCAAATTTTCTTGTATATACCTAAATGCACATAAAAGAATATAAATTTAATAACATATACATAAATAATTTACTTAAATGCGAAGTATTGTGCCTATATACAGTATGAACATTGCAACACAAGTTGGAACTTGGACATCACTAAGGTTATTTGACGGACAATTGACATTTGACATATTCACTTGTCAATTGACATGCTTCGATACAATGTTAATTTATTTGTTGCTTGACTCCTTGTTAATGGATAGCGATTAGCTCGCTTTATTTATTTATTGTATTTTTAATAATTTACGCATAGAATTTTATTTTTTGCCTGCAATTTGTATAAAACTGGTGAGAATTTTATGTAGCTTACATATTCCAAAGTTATTTCTTTAATAAATAACCTTTCTGGCTAAAATGTGTATTTACTTGCGTTAATTCTCTTTTTTTTGTTCAGATTATGGAATTGCAGTGTAAATTTCAAAACTATGATTGGGGCAAACTAGGGTTAGCTAGTACAGTCGCAAATTTATTATCAAGTGCCAATCCAGATATAAAAATTGATGCTGAAAAACCTTATGCTGAGTTGTGGATGGGAACTCATCCTAATGGTCCGTCTCTCATTATTGAAAGGGGCATTTTATTATCAGAGTATTTAAAAGATAATCATGATGCCATAGGTCCAGATGTTAAGAGAAAATTTGGTATTACTGTTCCATTTCTACTTAAGGTGCTCTCTATAAGAAAAGCTTTATCGATTCAGGCTCATCCAACTAAGGTATGTATCTAAATAAAAATTTAAAAAACGTTTTTTCCCTTATCTCAATCATTTAATAATGTGTGATAAGATATTCTTACTTATAAACAAATACAAAACAATATGACCATAATCTGATAAGACTAATACTATGAATAATAGGATTATTATGAATGAGATTAAACACTCGTAGAATAATCTTAAAACTCTACCAGCAACCAACAAATCTTCTAAGTAATGAAATGTAAATTAATGTTTTGAATAATTTTCATGATATGAGATGTTATATTAATCCAATTTAATAAAAACTTTTAAACAAAAATTAGACTGAAAAAGTTTAGGAGATCATTTGTGTATGGTAGTAGTATGTGGGGGTGGTATAATAAGAAAGTCTCTACAGCTTGCCAAAAATCTATACTCTATCTATAATCTATCTATGATATAGTACTTTCTTCCCTTTCCATGACAACAAAATATTGTTACAGAACCATGCAGAACAACTTCATAAGAGCTTTCCTGACATGTACAAAGATCCCAATCACAAACCAGAACTAGCTATTGCATTGACACCATTTGAAGCATTATGTGGATTCAGACCAATACCACAAATTCAGGAATATCTCAAAAGTATGTTGATACTGAAGTACATCATTAAATTCCACTCAACTCTCAATGTCTCAAATATAAAATGGGAAGTGAGAAACTGAGTGTCTTAACACTAGATTAGGCTGGCATGTGCAAAAGATCTTGATGGATGTATGTTTAGTTCTTCTTTAATGTTCTTTTTTATTTATTTTATTATCTTTTAACAATTTAGCATAAAACATCAACATACATAACATCTAAAGATCAAAAAGGTTCATGACAATGTTAAAATTGTTCTTACATTACACAATTAAGATAATTGGCTAAATATCCATTGGATTTTGGTGGATAGTATGTAATTTTCTTTGATGAGTCCAACAGTACTATCTATATGCAGGACATGTCTGGATGTTCAAGGTAAAAGCATTGCCAAGCATAAAAAAGATTAAGAGGCCTGCCCTGCTATATGTGTAAAGCTAAAAAAATTGTTAACTTTCATATTTATTTCATTATCATATTCAATAACTGGGGCAATTGTAGGACAGTGTGACAGTTTTTGACAGTAAAAGTGATATTTGTGAGGTTCAATCCCCACTTTGGAGGAAAATATTGTTTTCATTTAACTGCTTTGGTAAATTAAAAATTTGTGTTGTTAGTTCCTTCAATCAACACATCTGGAACTCAAAGATAAGTGGAAACTAAGGTAAAACATTAAGCTGGAAAACAAATCAAATTTGCCTTATACTTGTAAAATTGTTACATGTTATTGCAAGGTTATAAAGTATTTACTTAGTATCAGATTGTTGCATTTTAATATTATCCTACAATCTTTATGTAACTTATCTCATGATTAGTATATTAATGTTTATATTGCATTTAAAGAAGTATACTGTACCATGTGCCGAGAAGCAAAATACAATATAAAATCAGAAACACAATAATATATTATTGTATTTTTTTTAATATAAAACTAATTAAATAAGTATCAAGACAATGCAGCATTGAGTTATGCAACTCGACACACACATCTCGGAAATTAGGTGGAAACAGTAGGCGAGTAGTTTTTTGACACGAGATTCCTTTCACCTACCCTGTTATATGCTAGACATAACTAATAAAATACAAAAATTTAACACTACAGCTATTGTATAACCATTATTTCATTTTATTACATAATAAAAAATGTATGTAGGCAGAAGGATCCTAGTGTTAAGACACTCCATTCTCCATTTTTGCTCTGAAATCTGGACGTATTGCGTGTTGAGTGGCAGAACTCAATGCGCTTTGTATGTAATATTTAATTTCCTCAAGCGGGAATCGAACCCATAGCATGTCGCGTTTATAGTTACATTTTTAAAAATTGCATTGCTTTTTAAAATATCGCTAAACATGAAAAACATTGCAGAAATACCAGAAATTACACAAGTCTTGCCGCAAGAAGCTTTAAATGTGTTTCTAGAAGATGGCAGTAATCTTAAGGGACTGATTCATTCACTGATGACATGTGATAAGGAAAAGATAGCATTGAGTTTACAAAGCTTTTTAACGAGATTGGAGAAGGAAGGTAAATAAAAAAAATCTTAGTAAATAAAGATGTTATGTTGTCCATAAAAATTGTATTATTGTTTTGGTCTTATTTTATTTGGATATAAATATGTTTATATAAATTAATATAAATATGTAATAATATGATTTAAATATTTCTATATTTTTAGTGCTTGTTGATTTTTTTAATTTAACATTACTATATAAAAATCAATTTTTACTTTTTAGATGTCAACACCCAAGCATCACTTTTATTCCCACTAATACAGAGGCTACACAGTGACTTTACAGGAGATGTGGGGTGCTGGGTACCTTTCTTTATGAATTACATAACTTTACAGCCTGGACAGGCTATATTCTTGAAGCCGAACTTGCCTCATGCATACTTGAGTGGAGGTAAAAGTTTTTTTAACACGCTTCATTAAAAATTAAACAAACAATGGGTGTTTATAGTTGAAGACTGATCATAGATTTTCTGAGGAAAAAAAACTTTTATTATACTTATTTAGAAAACGTATAAAAACGTTATACGTTTACGCTCATTGAATGTATTGCTTAGTGGTCAGAGCGCCTGGTTGGTCTCCAGGAGGCGTGGGTTCGAGTTCCGCTGCGTTCAAATTTTTATACGTTTTCTAAATAAGTATTTTCCTTGCCTAAGTGTGGATTAACAGTTAAAAAATGTTAAAAATCTTTTATTAGTTTTTCTTCCTTAGTGGAGACAGAAGGAATCTCAGGAAGGAATATTCTAGACATTGCGAGTTGCGTGGTAGAACTCAACACCTCGCTTTGTCTTGTTAAATAGACAGCGGAGAACCAAATAATCATTCTCTATAATTCCCACGAATTGAATCTTTAAACATCTTCAATATAATAAAAATAATTTAAAGTTAATTGTTTTTATCTGCTGTTTAATTTTTTTTTAAAATAATAAAGCCGTTGTTGCCGGCGTTGGTTAGTAAACACAACTGGAATAAACACATATGGAATAGGAATGGAACAAAAAAAATAATTTTTAACATTTTTGGAGTGTTATGTAGAAAAAAAAATATACGCTACGCTACGTTCAAATTTTTATACATTTTCTGAATAAATATTTTTCTTTCCTAAGTGTGGAATAACACTTTAAAAAATGTTTAAAAAATATTTAAAAAATATTATTCTCCCTTGCCAAACGATAATTCTCAGTAATTTTCTTTGGGTAGCGGAAATTATTATTTTATTCTCTTTTATTCATGTTATTCTCCTTACAGAGATGCTAACAACATAAATAATTTGTGACAAGCGTATAAGCAATTCGACGTAGCTTGATGGCTTAGTGGTCAGAGCGCCTGGCCTGTTTCCAGAAGACGCGGGTTCGAATCCCGCTACGTTCAAATTTTTATACGTTTTCTGAATAAGTAAGAAATTAATAATTTTTATTCCTTCATTCTGGTTGTCTTGCAAATAAGTAAAATGGCATTGCGTTTTAAAACTAGGTTTCCCCTACCTACGGTGCTGTACGATGTGTCCTGCATGGACACATTGTAAAGTAAAAAAAAAATCTATCGTTTTCTGGCAAGAGTGATCATGATAATAAAAAAAAATATAAATTATTTTTAACTTCTGTTAATTATTATATTATATTTAAATATTTAATTTTTTGTTTGTTTTCATTTTATTTTTTTAGACTGTGTAGAATGTATGGCGTGCTCCGACAATGTGGTGCGTGCTGGTTTAACACCAAAACATATAGACGTACCGACACTAATCGACATGCTGGACTACACGAGCTATACAAAGCAGGAGCTGTTGTTTGTGCCGCAGTTAGAAGATGAGAACAGCTGCATATGGAGGCCACCTGTGCCGGATTTTGCTGTAGTTAAAATAAGAGTAAGATTTTTTAGGATCACGCTGTAGCCTGCACATAGCAAGATCGGCAAGGGGAACCTGTGAACCTAATTATATTACACTTCCATTTCCCACTTTCCGCCGAATCAACACGCAACATGCCTTGAGACATTCCATGGTATAGAATCGAACTCACGACCATTGCGTTCATTACTATTACGATTTTTATCCATACTGCATTTCGTGTGACGCAGTTACGAATAGATATCAATAATGTAAACACTTATTACTACAAAAATACTACAAAATTTTGCCGAACGGCCACTTTCATTCTTAAAAAACATACCAGAAACACGAAAACGGAATATATCTCATACTATTTTGACGCAATTACCTAATGGCGTTTTATTTTCGAACGATAATTTTATAATTTTACACTTCACTTTTTCATTTTTAGCAAAATCTCTTTTATTTTAATTGTATTAGGATTTTATAGAGTAGTTACAATTGTGCTTTCATTTAAATTGGTGATGACAAAAACACTCTAATAACGATAAAAACTATTAATTCTTACTTCTAATACCATAAAACCTCTCTATCAGGTGGAAAGTGGAGATTCTTACAACACAATAGTACGAGCGAGTCCCAGTATCATCCTAATAATGTCCGGAGAAGGCGAAGCGAGCGACACGGAGCCGGTCGAAGCGAGGCGCGGCGTGGTGCTGTTCCTGAAGGCGAGTCGACAGCTCACGCTGACGCCCGCCGTCGGCTCACATATTGAAGCTTATCAGGCTATTTGCAATGTTTAATTATTTTTATTAGGTTTCATTTTGAATTTTTAGATAATTTTAAACATTTTATTTTATCTATCTAAAAATAGATTTTTTTTTATTTTTAAAGTCATAACTCATGAAATTTATTGTTTTTCAAATGTTGTGTTTCTCGTTTTTACAACGTGTAGTATTTATTATATAGCATCATTTGTTGCAAGTCCATGCTTCGTGATAGCGATTTTCGAGGAGTTTGAAGAAATAAAGTGTTTAGCCAGCCAAAGTGAACCCCTCCGGGGTTGCCCTCACACTGACGCCCTCTGTCGGCTCATACATTGAAGGCTTTACAGGCTATTTGCATATGTTTAAATCTATTATTATACTTTAAATATCAAACTACCATGGAAAATAAAAAATATATGATTTAAGAATTTAAAAAACTTAATTCATGAAATTCTTTAGAAGCGAATATCATAACAAGGCCTGTAGTATTGGTTCTGAAGGCTTGTAGGCAGCTCACATTACCATCGGTTTGCATATTGAAGCTTATGAGGCTATTTGCTATGCTTAAATCATTGATAGCTAATCAGCTATGACTTTTTTTAAATTTTTATTATCATAGAAAAATATCCTGAATTGTAATATTGGAGTTTCAACAAACTAAGCAATATTTGTGAAATAATTTGAAAATTTTGTTAATTTTTTTTGTTATTGTATTACGTAAATAGATCACATATTTTGTTGGTCGAATATTCAAAATAAATAGATATTATTTGAGAATTTTTTCTGTGCCTTATAGAAATATTGAAGTAGAAAATTCATATAAATATATCTTGTGCATTTTGCATATTTTTTTCTTTTTTTCATATATTATTAGTAATCATTTATAATTAACAATGTATTTTGTCGTATTATTTGCTATGAATCCTATAGGTATTACGTTATAGTATTTTTAAATTTTATAATAGAGTAAGGAAAATGTTCCTAATATATTTTACAATAAAAAATATATCATACAATAAATTGCTTGAATTTTTATTTATCTTTTCCTTTTTATTTCTCTCTAGACACTTTATTTGCTTATATATTATAACTTTTAAAGTAGATTACTTTTGTTCTTAATACCTCCGTAGGACTATTTTTAGGACTAAAGCTTTCTGATAGAATATTATAAAGACTAATAATTTTACAAGGCTGCAATTTACAAAATTAAATATTTTATGATATTTTAATGTTAGCACCGTTACCGCACAGGAAAAGGGCTGAAAAGGTAAACTGTTCTTTTTAGAGCATCCTAATTTATATTTTAATAAATATACCTATTATTTTTTATCAATATAAACTGACAACTATCAAAAAAGTTTGAAACAATAAATTATAAAATTCTTCTAGTATTATAGAACGCTTCTACTGGTAATAAAAAATACATAGAAATTGCTTGACAAAAAAGAGAACGTTGACCTATTACAAAACTGTGAAATCAACATTATTTCGATTAGATCAACATCGATTATTTAATATTCTATTTAAATCTGTGGCAAAAGGCAATACCATCATAATTTGTAATTTGCTAATTTTATTTTACAGCGTTCCGCCATTTTACGCCTGACCGTTGTTTAAATTGCGGATCGAAATTAAAGTAGGCTAGTATTTTAAACGTGGTACCAATACCTTAACGTAATACCTTGAAATTACTGTTGGATACTTCTAAGCAGATTATGTATTTATGAATGTAACACAGTGTATTTTATAGAGAATGGCATTTTTTAATACCCTAGTTTAACTACATTTTATAAAATATTTTGATAATATTGTTGCTAAAGATGAAGATTTTACGAAATTAACATTAGTTGGTGATTCATTCACATTCTTGTGGAATGTCAAGTGGTAAATATTGATTTATTCTCTATATATATGTATATATAATTATATCTACAATATTCATAGATTCGTAATGTTTTTTAAGTTATCGTTACCTAGTGGGTAGTTGTAATGTTAATAAATAACTTAAAATAATATGCTGCTCAATTATATAAAATAATATACAATTGAGGACGTTTTTAACATTTTTAAAGTGTTAATCCACACTTAGGAAAGAAAAATACTTATTTAGAAAATGAACTTGAACGTAGCAGGACTCCAAACCGCGCCTCCTGGAAACCGACCTGGTTGATTAATAAAATAAAAATAAGTAATTGGGGACAGTAATTTTTTCCTACTAGAATGGAGGCAAAGCGCGGCGTTGAGTTCCGCCACTCGAGACGCAATGCCTCCTGTAGGTATGTAGGGAGCGGAGTGTCTTAAGAATAGGCTCTCTTTGCCTCAGCTACATGCAGTATACAGCATGAAGCTAAAAAAAAATAAAAAAAATATACCGTGATAAACAGCCTATAATGCGCTATTGAAAAGAAATCTTTTTTGCCGAAAGAATCGAGTAGGTATCGATTCAAGACGTGTCAAACGTTTTTGCCACTGTTTCACGCGTAAACTATAGACATCAAAAGGTTGAAGGCAAAGTTGTATCGTTAAGTCTATGTATATCTTTGTTGATAAAATGATGAAAATACCATCGAATTGAGAACCTCCTCCTTTTACAGAGGTCGGGTAAAAATATCAATTTAAAAGAACGACTAATTGAAAATATATATTGACATCCGGTAAAACAATTTTCCTTTAAATATTTATCCCGTAAAGTCTTTTAGGCGCAGCGCAAAACTGCAGGGGAATTAAATATTTCCATTTTCTTGCTCCGGTAATAAGACAAAAATGCTGCGTTCAGTTTCTCCACACCACACGCAAAAGCCGAAAATTGGGAGCAAGGTCTTTTAACAGTTATTTTGGTTCCCGCTACCCACCCTACAAATGCCTTTTAAATAATGAGGTACAAGTATATATAGAAATAAATATATAAAATGCATTTTCTATTATACCAGAACATATAAAATACATACATATAGGTATATCTACTAATAAAATACGAAGTAATTCATATCGCCACGAATTCTATTGTTGTACCAACAATATACTATAATGTTCTCACAGTGTCTCATTCACTTTTGAACAATTATTTGTATTACGCGGCTAGTACGTACTCGTATTTACTTTCTAAATTATTTCGCACTTATTTGCGTCTATCATATGGCGTAAAATTGTGTTTCTCAATAATCAACTCAATACGGGTCGTCGTGGCGCAGGGGCGTGACTGTAACGCGACGGTTGTGGGTTCGACGGGTGTTTACTTAGTAATATTTTCATTCTTTCACTCTGGCACCAAAGGAAAAAACCCGGCGTTGAGTTCCGCCACTCAACACGCAATGTTCCAGACAATTTAGCAAAAAGTGGGAAACGAAGTGTCTTAACTCAAGGTTCCCTCTGCGTATCCTGCTGTGTGCGGGATACAGCGTAAAGCTGATTAATAGCCAACAACTATTAGCAAAATATTTTTGCATTTTTCTTAGTTATTTTATACTTAAAGTGTAACTTATTTTAAAGTTTAAATATTAGCATTGTATTTATAGTATGTCTACGAGTATACAAACAAAATGTACAGCACATATTTTTACATAAGTTGCAATGTAGCGCTTAGGTGGTTTGAGCATGTCGAAACAATGACAAAAAAGATTTATGAATCAAGAGGGAGTGGTGACAGGAAACGGAGAGATCTCGATTAGTTTTTGAGAACACATTACCGATCCTACTAATATCGATGATGACAAGGCGAAAGAGGTATGGTAGAATGCAAGAATCATGACTTCTCGATGGTGGTCCGCGGTCCGTCCATAAAGCGTGATAGTAAATAACAAAAATACTATATTACTTAATCAGAGGTCGGTCCTGGCGCAGAGGCAAAAAGTGTGAATGTAAACGTGAGTGGCCGGTTTGATTCTCACTCGAGGAAATGAAATATTTATTAAAATTTATATTTACATTTCTTCGCTCTGTTGTCGAGGCAAAGTGCGGTATTGAGTTCCGCCATTCAGCACGCAATGCCTCCAGAATTTCGGAATTTCGGCGGAAAGTGGGAGTCTTAACACTAGGTTCCTGCTGTGTGCGTGATACAGCGTGAATCTGATAAATAATAAAACTACTTAGCAATCCTGACAAGTATTGAATTGTTTCAATAAAAAACTTTCAACAAACTACACTAAAAACATCAATATTGCCATTCAAATTCAAAACCATTCAAATATTTGATTCTGCTTTGTATCTATATTCTAAATAATAATATATTAAAGCTTACTTAACTTTGTAAGTGAAGTTCAAAAATAAATGGCTACCGTACGTACATTAGCATTATTTCATAACAACTAGAACTATAGGCGTATTATATAGATCTAGCTTGCGATAGCGAAATGAAATCGAGAATAGAGCACGCCCGCGGCAGGACTAACACGAAAGTAATAAAGAATGATTTATTACTTACATATTTCTAATGACATATATTTAGAGTATTTATTTAACTTGTGTTTAGATGTTATAAAAAAATCAGCTTCACGCTGTATCCCGCATTCAGCACGGTAGGCAGAGGGAATCTAGTGTTAAGACACTCTGTTCCCCACTTTACGCCGAATTTTTTGAGGCATTGCGTGTTGAGTGGTGTAACTCAACACCGGGCTTTCGCTTTGGTGCTAAAACGAAGAAATTAATTTATTATTGAATATATTATTTATTCCTCCAAATGTGATACGAACCCATAACTGTCGCATTGCAGCCACACCTTTGTTCCCCTATTCCACAACGCAACGTCCTCAATATACATTACATACATTTCAGTATTTATTCAACTCACATTTAGATATATAATATTTTAAATATTTATATTTCTAAACATATAGTGTCAAAAAAAGTTTTGATATCGCAAGAATTTCCTCTCGTAATATTTTTAATTTACAGCAGTAGATATACTGCTTCATCATTATTGATGACAAAATGTAATTGCAATTGACTTGATGAGAGACAGTAAATTATCGTGCGTTCCGAGCAGAAGAAAATATTGATATAGGCTAACGGCTTCTATGATTATTATTATTATTACTAAAGAAGAAATTGATGCGCACAACATACATTTTTTGTTTAAAGTATATGTGTTTCGAGCCAAAGCGCGGTGTTAAGTTCCGCCACTCAACACGCATGTCTCCAGAATGGCGGAAAGTGGGAAGCGGATTGTTTTAGCGCTAAGCTCCCTCTGCCCACCCTTCTACAAGTGGGAGCCTAAAAAAAAATATGTTATCTTAATTTATTTTATTAATTTTAAAATAAATAATACATAAAATTAAAATAATACATAAAATATATTATTTTAATTTCTGCATCGCTACCATTTTATTATTCCGCAATCCTCACTACAACTGTGGCAAATATCAAACCTACACCGCCCACACAATTTTCGCAAAAAGAAGTACAAAATGTTTGCTTTATATATCGCTTTAGGTACTTATTAATATAATATAGTTAATTTTAAAGATAGACACAACGATAGACCGACTGGTTGTGGGTTCGATCCCCACTCGAGGAGATGAAATATTTACTTAAATTTATATTTCCATTTCTTCGCTCTGGTGTCGAGGTTGAGCGCGGCGTTGAGTTCTGCCACTCAACACGCAATGCCTCCAGTATTCGGCAGAAAGTGGGGAACGGAGTGTATTACACTAGATTCCCCCTGCTTACCCTGCTGTGTGCGGAATACAGCGTGAAGCTGATTATTATTTATTAAAGATAGACACTTAAGTTGTTACCATATTTCGTAATATGGAATGAGAATAAGTACCAACATACATACAGATTCGACCGCAGGCGTTGTACTTGTATTGTATTGAGACAGACGAGAGATCAGTTGATCACGACTTGAGCAACTCACGCACGATTATATTACTATTTGACACCTTGTAATCATTTTATTATACTTCTTTACTAGTACTTGTTGTATGTTACAATAAAACTGGTTTAAATTTTAAAATATTGTTATTTAATTTTTTTTTTATTTTCAAATTAAGATGGGGAAATAAAACTCTTATTGCGATTTCATTTTGTTTTTATTTTATTATTTAAATACTTAAATAATAACTAGATAGATAGATTTCCACAAAATTTGTAAATAAAAAGATTGGCACATTGAGTGAAGCTACTGAACACGTAATGCTTGGAAAATTGGTAGGAAAGTGAGTAACGGAGTGTTTTAGCACTAGGTTCCTGCCTGCTTGAGTGCTTTGTGCGGGATACAGCACGAAGCTAAAAAACCGATCAAGTGCGAGTCGGACTCGTCCACCGAGAGTACCGTATACCGTATACCTTTTGAGGTACAGAGCCCTAAAAAATAGGAAAAAGCCTAGTCCAATTTTACTTACTATTTACTATTTATTTCGATTATTTAAATAAGGTCTACCTATAGCTTGGATTGATCTTTTTTTAAGTTTTCTTTTCTAAACATCTTAACAGGTAATAAAGTATCATCATTATATGAGTTATTCGATAGTGTGCATTTATTGAAGTTCTTCAACAATTTGAAGGACAAGGCAGTCGACATTACTAGGATATTTATTAAAAAAAAACAGGATATATATAATATTAATAAATTCGATATATATCAAGGTAGGTAAGGAGCGGAACGTTAAATAGATCTCTATACTATTTATTACCAGAAAAACATCCTGTTAATGTCGTCACCTAGATTATGTGATAAAATATATAATAAAAAGCAGTCGTGGTGCAGTGGCACAGGAGTGACGCGGCGGCTGCGGGTTCGATTCCAACTCGAGGTAATGAATTATTATTTTTTAATATTTTTATTTCTTCGCTCTGATACGAAAGCAAAAGCCCTGCGTTGAGTTCCAACATCCAACACACAACTGTCCTATCCTGTTCTATGTGGGATACAGCGTGAAACTGATTTTATTTATATAGAATAACAATACATTTTATCAATTTTATTAACAATTAACAACCCAATGTAAAACTAATAAACTATTTAATTTAAATATAAATAGAAAGCTATTTCAATATTCAACATCTATACGTGCATAGATAAAAGTATAAGAGGGCCCATATAGCACTAAAATTATGGTAACGGCGGTCACATGACGGTAACGACCACAACTAAACCACTATATTATTGTTATGCAACTAAGATTAAGGAGAAATCTGTATACCGGATTTAGATATTTTTGTAGCAATTTCATATTTATTTATATGAAGATTTATTATTTCGCTTTTTAAAGTTTATAATAAAGATATTTTTTTGGTCTTACCACATATATAAGTAAGTACATTACATACCCCTCGTGGCGCAGCGGTAGCGGTAGAGTATGGCTGTAAAGGCGACGACTGTGGGTTTGATTCACACTTGATAAAATTAATTTTTTCCACTTGCTCACTTAGGTAACAAGGCAAATTCCGACTCCATCGCTAAACAGGCAATGTCTTAACGTAGGTTCACTGCCTACTGTTCCCTATGGTATGAAGTTATTAAAAATCATACAAGTACTTACAACTTGTAAGTATAAAAATATTTTAAAAATCAAATCAAATCAGCTTCACGCTCTGCCTCCCCTGGTGTGTGCGGGATACCCGCACACACCAGGAAACCTGTGTTAAGACACCTCACTTTCCCCACTTTCCGCCGAGTTCTGGAGGCATTGTGTGTTGAATGACGGAACTCAACGCCGTGCTTTGCCTCGACACCAGAGCGAAGAAATTAAAATGTAAAGAAATATTTTAAAAATATTTTTTACATTTTTCTATTTTCTCATTCTTAGCGAAATGCTGTAAATCGAAGGACTATAGCGATGTCGTAGAATATAAAATTCCGGTTTGTTTAATAGAAGATATATTTGTAAGAAAAGTATATCACAAAAGATTATATTACAAAATAATGTTACTGAATAACGGTAGCCTATGAAGGCATCGATTGTTTTTTACCTTCACGCTGTATCCTGCACATAACAGGGCAGGCAGAGGGAACCTGGGGACGTAGTGTTTTGAGACTCCGTTTCCATTAAGATACTTCAGTTCACCATTTTCCGCTGAATTCCGGATACATTGCGTGTTGGGTGACGGATCTCAACGCCGCGCTTTGCCTCGTTACCAGAGCGAGGCAATGAAAATATTTAATAATTAATTTCCTCGTGTGAGAATTGAACCCACAACCTGTCCCGTTTACAGTCACTCTAGCCTCTAACTAGCTGTCTTCGTATGACTTCCTTACCTTAACATATTGAGTGAAACTGTTTTCTAAGAACACAAGGTCAATACTATCATATTTTTAGATTTTTTATGATATAGCTTCCTAAAATTTCTTATGTTGTATTCAAATTTAAATTGTTACAATGTTACATTTTTTCCCAATATTCACCGAAAACAGTGTTAAGAGAATCGGAGGTTGTTTACAGGTTTATGCTTGAAAAATTGCTTATTTAGTGGAATATATTTAACAAATCGCTTTGATGAACCGTACCCTTTTTATCTTATTATTATATCAAATTTTGTTATCATATATATAAATTACATCAATTAGTTAATAACGAAACAGGGTTAACTTACAAATCATGAGAGTCATAAACCTAAATACAAACAGATGGTCTGTTGCGTTACGACTCTATGTGAAAGGTGAAATACAAACTTTAGTTGTTACATGTATGTATAAGTATACTAATAGTAATATGTAACATAAAAATAAAAACTAAAAAAAACCAGCTTCACGCTGTATCCCGCACACAGCAGGGTAGGCAGAGGCAACCTAGTGTTAAGTCACTCCGTTCCCCACTTTCCGCCGAGTTCTGGAGGCATAGTGTGCTGAGTGGCGGAACTCAAAACCGCGCTTTGCCTCGACACCAGAACGAAAAGGAAATATAAATTTAAGTAAATCACAGTACAAGTAATCACAACCAGTAGATTTTACAGTCACACTTTGTACTCCTGCGCCAAGACTGGCCTCTAAACACATAAAAATATTTCAAAATATAATATTTTAAGTAATAGTAATATTTCATTACGGCTTTCAATAAATAAGTCCACTCGTTTACCTTTGAATTATTTAACATGAGTAACATATTACAGTTTATTTATTACCTTTTTAATTATTTACCAACCTCTTTACGGCAACATATGGCACTATGAGAAGGGCCCTAAATTTTATGAATGTTATGTTTTAATGGGAACGAAGTGTCTTAACACTAGGTTCCCAGGCTCCCTCTGTTTACCATGCTATGTGCAGGTACTGATAAAAAAGAAAAAAAAACTATTTATATAATATTTAAATCTAGTTTTGATATAATTGAACCACAACACGGTTTCTTTATAAACAAGTTTGATAAGCTCCTATAAAACAATCTACATTGAAAATGTAGCAGTTAATATCTTGCACTATTAAATATATTTTAATTACATTAATTTCCTGTGGAATGATAATATATTTTTTTATCTAAAACTTTAATGCTTTCATTGAGGTCAGTCGTGGCGCAGGGGCACAAAGTGTGGCTGTAAAAGGGACTGGTTGCGGGTTCGATCCCCACTCGAGAAAGTAAAATATTTATTTACATTTATATTTTAATTTTTTCGCTCTGGTGTAGAGACTCAGCGTGACAGGTTCTTTTGAGTTCGATTCCTACTCGAGAAAACGAAATATTTAATAGTTTCATTTCCTTGCTCTGATGAGCCTCGTGTTAACTAGTAGTTGCAGCACTAGCAATACCTCCAGAATATGGTGAAAATGAGGAAAAAGAAGACTTAATGGCGAAAGAGAGTCTGCACTAGGTTCCCAGGTACCCTTTTATTGCCTACCCTACTTTGTGCGAAAAAAAATATTACTATATTACTTAAATCTAATTTTAATAAATTTCAACCTAAACACGGCTTCTCTGTAAACAGGTTCCACAAACATACGTCTGACGAGTGACAGTTTATCTTGGCGATTAATAATACTAGTACGTGCAATACCCGATGCGTGACACGAGCGTTTTAGTATCAGCATGTCATAGATCATTGGTATCTAGAGCGGATCGAATATCTAATTTGATATGCAAAAATCCATGTTCAATGGCGTCAAATCGTTAGTTTTTATCTTTTTAATCGTCTTGTTAATGAAGATACAAGAAAAGATAAGATAAAATTAAGTTGATTTAGGGATTTGTGATCTTTATTTCATCTTTTTAAGTGTGGCACTAGTTATATCATCAGCTTCACGCTGTATCTCGCACACAACAGGATAGGCAGAGGGAACCTAGTGTTAACACAATCCGTTCCCCACTTTCTGCTGAATTCTGGAGGCATTGCGTGTTGAGTGGCAGAAATCAACGCCGCGCTTTGCTTCGACACCAGAGCGAAGAAATGCAAATATATATATAAGTAAATATTTCATCTCCTCGAGTGGGGATCGAACCCACAACCAGTCGGTTTTACAGTCACACTTTGTGCCCCTGCGCTACGACTGGCCTCAAAGCTATATCATGATTTGTGGTATTCAACAACTACTACTTTATTAATATAAAAATGATAAGTTTGGGAAATAAGAATGCAGATGTTCTAAAACTTTACCGCATAGAAAAATAAATATTTACTCCATACTCTGTATAGTAGGTATAAAAAAATTCTATTACCATGAGGACCAAATACTAGAAATAAAAGGTAGTTCATCAAAACAATTACAATTTGCAGCTAATCCAGTAAGTATTTCATACATTTATGAATCATTTATGAAATCAAAAGTTTTTTTTTATCAGCTTCACGCTGTATCTCGCACACAGCAGGATAGGCAGAGGGAATCTAGTGTTAGGACACTCTGTTCCCCACTTTCTGCGGAATTCTAGAGCAAACAAATAAAGTAACCTTAAAACAGTTATATTACTTATAGTTTCTATAAAAGGGTTTCTTACCAGAATGTTGCTAGAACAGTCTACCCAAAACGAGTGCACCAACAAGAGCAAATACTTATCAAATCAATGCATCGGCACGTACACGTACTTTGACCGTGGCCCAAAGATTTTGAAAACTATCATTGTTAAGAAACCATGTAAAGATATTATCTGTAAAAATATTAAATTAAATTAGCTTCACGCTGTATCCCGCACACAGCAGAGTAGGTAGAGGGAACCCTAATGTTAAGACACTCAGTTCTCCACTTTTCGCTGAGTTTTGGAGGCATTGCGTGTTTTTTGCCCCAAAACCAGAGCGTAGAAATGAAAATATAAATATAAATAAATATTTCATATCCTCGACAGGGGATCGCACCCACAACCAGTCGATGTTACTGACACACTTTGTGCCCCTGCGCCACGACTAACCTCTATTATCTATATTTTAGTGAATAATGAAAAAAACACAATTTATTATTATAAAAATAGTTTTTTTTGTTGTATTTGGCAAAATAGATTATATTTCATTTATAAAAACCATTGGAAAGCCATCCTGGACCTGCTAAGCACCTACAGGTGGGACTATAACCGGCGCGGCGCGGCTAACGCAATACTACTATCTCATTAAGTAATAATGTTTTCATTTACAACGCCAAGCCTACACACGAATACTTTGAATTTTATAAATATTACACGCTTAAGATTTAAACTTGATAAGTTCAAAGAATTCGCATAATCTCTACAATCTATATAAAATAAAATATTATTCAGAAATGAAATAACTATAATATGAGGCCAGTCGTGGCACAGGGGCACAAAATGTGCTTGCAAATCGACTGGTTGTGTGTTCGATCCCTACTCGAGGAGATGAAATATTTATTTACATTTATATCTGCATTTCTTCGCTCTGGTGTCGAGGGGAAAAGCGCGGCGTTGAGTTCCGCCACTCAACACGCAATGCCTCCAGAATTTGGCGGAAAGTGGGGAACGAAGTGTCTTAACACTAGGTCCCTTCTGCCTACCCTGCTGTGTGCGGAATACAGCGTAAAGCTGAAAAAAAAGAAATAACCATATTTTCTAATGATTTATAATGCTTTTAAATGAAACTTAAGGTTCTTACTAGTAAGAGAACATACAATCATAAAAGAAACTACATATTGATTTAATCACTAGAGTCCTGTAGGCAGGTTTTCTTTTGATTCACATTAATTTGAATAATTAATAATTAGCTGTTAATTGAAATTAAATGTTTTTTTATCTTTCGACGTCAAAATATGAGACTTAATAAGAAATAATAATAGTTTTCTACCAATAAAAAAAGGTGATAAAGACGTGTTAGTCTTGCTTAGATTTTATTAATTTAAAAGGAAAAAATAATTTTTTTTTGCAAATAATTTATTCTATATGCATTTGTAACTTTTGTCTAAATCCAACGATACATTTTGTTTAACAAAATCATATTACATAAGTAGGTAGTTTTATTCCATTTCTCAGTCACAGTACACAATTTAATGAAATTTAATCCAATTTAATTTTACTGAATCCAATTTAATCAAATTAAGAAAGATTGCGTACCGAGAAATAATGTAGAAATTTGTAAGTAGCCAAAGTCATATGCGACTATAAAAATCTTGGAACGTATGACCTTTGAGAAACGGATATACCGCTCACTCAGCATCTCAATTGATGCAATTACACGTGCTTTGAATATATAAAGAATATGGGACAATAGTTATTATAAAAAGCTTTTTATATTTTAGGTAAATCATATTTCTTATTACCAACAGTAAATTTAAATAAAGTAAAAGTATTCTTTCTCTTTTTCTTCTTTCTTTATACTTCGGTGTTTTAAGTTGTAACTAACATGGCGCCATTCACTTACACAACGAAAACTACAAGAATCAGTGCTTAGAGAACGAATAATGATAAAAAAATATTTTTAAACATTTTTAAAGTGTTATTCCATACTTAGGAACATGAATAAGTGTATAAAAATTTCGACGTAGCTCGATGAGAACTTATGGTTTAGTGATCAGAGCGCTTGATCTGTTTCCAGGAGAGCGTGTTCGAGTCCCGCTACGTTAAAATTTTTATACGTTTTCTAAATAAGTATGATAAAAAAAATTGCTACTAACTGTGTTAAGAGAAAAAAAAAATTACGAAACGTTAGAGACGTTGTAAAAAACAATATAAATCATGTCATACATTCTAAGCGAAATCCCCAAAAGATTGCGAAAACAAGATAGTTTAAAGGTAATAAAGTGGCTGATAATTGAAAGGTATTCAACATAATATTCCGATTCTGATCGTGACCAAGAAGATTTGTTAATTTCTATGTTCCAGTTACGTTATGCTGAAGTTTAAATGGTCGATAATTGCATAGAAGTACTACATTGCGATTTATAATTAAATAATATAAATTTATTATTAGAGGCCAGTCGTGGCGCAGCGGCACGAGGTGTGGCTGTAAAACCGACTGGTTATGGGTTCGATCCCCTCTCGAGGAGATGAAATATTTGCTTAAATTTATATTTCCATTTCTTCGCACTGGTGTCGAGGCAAAGCGCGGCGTTGAGTTCTGCCACTCAAAACGCAATGCCTCCAGAATTCGGCAGAAAGTGGGGAACGGAGTGTCTTAACACTAGGTTCCCTCTGCCTACCCTGCTGTGTGCGGGATACACCGTGAAGCTGATTAATATAAATTTTATCAATTTATTTATTTAATGTTATCTTTGCCTTTATTTCGCCTTGACGCAGAAAAAAAAATTTAAATGTTTTATTTGCTCGTATAGGAATCGAACCCACAAATTATTGCGTTTACAGATCACGAATGATTTAAAATTATTCCAATAACACATAAATGGAAAAAAAATGCAAAACATAAATAAAAAAAAATGTATATATGTATTTACCTAATTAAAAAGTATAATTGATTATCTTATCAATATACATAAAATTATATGATATTCAGAACTAACAAATAGAATGCCTGTGCAAGGCGTCCCAGCGCTACCAGCAGAGCGGCCGGCCTTCGCAGTCACATGACTGAGAGCTTCTTGCTGATCCACTTTTCGTTCTCCCACCAACACTGGTGCCCTTCATCAAGTGGTCTATCGCTTCGTAACATCTTCGCATCTATCTTACCGTAACGTGCTATTAGGAGAAGTATCCGTAACGTTAAAATTCTATTTGGCAATATGTTTTCTATGTTGTATATATGCATAATATATAATGTACTGAAAAATGTTCGTGGAAATGACTAAATACAAACCATTTCTTAAACCAGTCGTGGCGCAGGGGCACAAAGTGTGACTGTAAACTCGACTGGTTGTGGGTTCGATCCCCAACTCGAGGAAATGAAATATTTATTTAAATTTATATTTCCAATGCCTCCAGAATTCGTCGGAAAATTGCGAACGGAGTGTTACACTAACTTAGGTTTAGGTTAACACTAGGTTCCCTCTGCCTACCCTGCGGTGTGTGAGATACAGCGTGAAGCTGCCTTTTTAGAGCAGAAGGTTTAAAAATATTTGTAAAAACAAAAACCCCGACTGCATCAAATTAAAAAGAAAATAAACAAGCCCAATAGTTTATTAGGATTAACAGTCGGGACCTCTTTAAATTATGCGGGGTTCCTAGTGAAGATTTTATTGATTGAAGAATTACTTATAGGCGACTGTTAATTCTAATAAACTATTGGGCTTGTTTATTTTCTTTTTAATTTGATGCAGTCGGGGTTTTTGTTTTTACAAATATTTTTTTATTTTTCATTTTTTGTTAGAATTTATTATGGTAATGATAATCATGATATATCTTTTTAAAATCCTGAAATTGAGCTCTTGAATTTGATACTGGTATTCGAAACGAAAAATTTTTTTTTCACTAAGTCCAATGGCGTCCCATAGCCGCCATGATTATTTTTTATTAACGTCACCTATCTAAGAACACTTGGGCTGCTAATACGAATCTAACGATACCTTAAATATGTAAATCCGTTCAGCGGTTCTGGAGATACGAGGTAATAAAGAATATTACATACATACAAGATACGCGCGAAAAACATAACCCTTCCTTAGCAGTCGGGAAAAAGGTCACAGTCTTCTATACCTAATGGGACAGTTTAACTAACATGCAAAATATATTCACAATATTATTTTGTAAGCACATCTAGATATATTTGCTAACATCCATATGCTGCTTCAAATTCAAGGCAAAGGACCATAAATAGTTTTGTTGCATTCATTAAATTCCCAGCGTCTGAGGCCAGTCGTGGCGCAGGGGCACAAAGTGTAACTGAAAAACCGACTGGTTGGTGGTTCGATCCTCACTCGAGGATATGAAATATTTATTTAAATTTATATTTCAATTTCTTAGCTCTGGTGTCGGGGACAAGCACGGCGTTGAGTTCTGCCACTCAACACGCATTGCCTCCAGAATTCGACAGAAAGTGGGGAACGGAGTGTCTTAACGCTAGGTTGCCTCTGCCTTTTCTGCCCTCTAATTTTTTTTAAATTTAATTCCTATAATAGATATCCATAAAGTAATTGAATAAGAGTATATTTGATGTTTAATATACGTCTAAATCTAAAATATAGTGCAAAATAGAATCTGACGCTAGCGCATATTGCCGATAAGGTCAGGAGTCGTGTTTCAAATAAGATTAATATCTATTAGCTGCCCTAGCACCTACGTAATCATTTTATTTACGCAAACTTTTGAATGTAATAATTTTAGTTTCGCATCAATTTCTTGCATATTACAACGTGTATTATAATTTAGTAAATTTACTATTACATATATAGACCAGTCGTGGCGCAGAGGCCTAAAGTGTGAGTGTAAACGCGACTGGTTGTGGGTTCGATTCCCATTGGAAATGAAATATTTATTTAAATGTATATTTCCATTTTTTCGCCCTGGTATCGAGGCAAAGCGCGGGGTTGAGTTCCGCGACTCAGCACACAATGCCTCCAGAATTCGGCGGAAAGTAGGGAACGGAGTGTCTTAACACTAGGTCTGCCTACCCTGCTGTGTGAGGGATACAGCGTGAACCTGATTTGATTTGATTTACTATTACATAAAAATAAGTGTAGCAATAACTATATATCTATGTATAAAATGAACGAAGATTGGTTCATGATATACAAATATTGGAGAGCTTTTGCTCGTAATAGCTATGCAAGTGAAGCTACGCCCACATTGAAAAAAAAACTTTTTTAGAAAACGTGTAAAAATTTGAACCAAGCGGGGCTCGAACTCGCTCCTCCTGGAAACCGACCAGGTGCTCTGACCACTAAGCCATACGTTCTCAGAACGTTGAAAACGTATGGCTTAGTCCAGGAGGTGTGGCTTTGAGTACCGCTGTGTTCAAATTATTATACGTTTACTAAATAAGTATTTTTTCTTTTCTAAGTGTGGAATAACACTTTTAAAATGTTAAAAAATCTTTTGGTTAAGACAATATTTTGTTAAGGATGTAATTTAGTTTAGCACTTGCGGCGGCACATTCCATTTCTTGCACACTATTCTTGACTTCGCATAGCTATGTTCATAAACGGTGAAGCGCGTGTCAGACTCGCCCGCTGACGGTTCCGTAAGTAGTATGGATTCGTTGGTTCTGGCGCAAGCGCCAGAACCAACGAATGCCACAGTGTGCCAGACCCCGCGAGTCGATGCGTCGGAACTAAAAAAAAAAAAAAAAAAAAAAGGTTTAGCCCCCCATTTGAATCGATTGCGCTGGGTCCCAGAGCTCTATCTCTAACCATTCCAAAGATAGCTTTTCGATTAATTAAATCCCACTAGTCGCTTATTAGTCACCCTCATTAAGCTCACGCACAGCCTAATCACTCACTTCCCCGAATTGCTAACGAAGAACCTACGTCACAGT
>JAATLQ010037982.1:0-71518 GCA_013421005.1 Heliconius erato x Heliconius himera | reverse complement strand
GATTTTATTGTAAGTATCGATAAGTTGTGTTTTTATTTCAAAAATTCAAGTGAAGATTCTCATGGGAGGTACGAAAATGCGACCTAAAGTTTTAATAAATTTGTCATTAAAAATCTTCATTGCGTTGCAAACATACATTATAGGTATATCAAAACACGAACATAATTCAGTGTGTTAATTAAATAATTTTGTGGTTTAAGCGGGCGAAGCCGCGAGCGGGTCGCTAGTTAATAATAAATAATAACCAGTAGTTCCTCAGTAGCCAGTTCTGCCTCAATTTCATAAAATTAATATTTTCATTATAGACCAACTCATTGAATTTTGAATTAAAGCTTGTTTTTACAAAGGATTTTTAATTAATATTTAATATATTTAAAAAATATTAAAGCGCGGCGTTGAGTTCCGCTATTTAACTCGCAATGCCTCCAGATTTCGGCTGAAAGTGGGGAGACACTCCATTGAGTATCTAAACACTAGGTTCCCTCTGCATACCCTGCTGTGTGCCGGATACAGCGTGAAGCTGATTTATGCTAAAGCTGCCAATCTCTATATGTTTTTTAATAGTGCATTGTATTTTAAAAATCAAGCCTTATCATTTTAGACTCACTTGGGTCAGTTTGGATTGTCCAGAAAATTGTAATCAACCATTTTGTTGCGGCGGCCATTATGGATTAACGATAGTATTGATTAAATGTGATTTCATTGTCATCAGATCTAAAGTTCTAATCCAAATTTCATATATCATATATATCCAATAATCGAACATTGGAAAGTTGGTCAAATGAGATACCAAGATATCTTATACTCTAATACACTGGTTTCCAACCAGTGGTCCGCGGACTATCAGTGGTCCGCAGAAGCTTAAATATGGTCCGCGAACGCTTTTAATTTTATGACTGGAGTTGGTTGGTGGTTCTCTTTGATTATCACAGTTAATTTTTATTATACCTACATGCATAGTGGTCCCTGCTACAAAGAATGATATAAAAGTGGTCCTTGATCAAGAAATGATTGGGAACCCCTGCTCTAATATACGAACTATCTAACACGACAAGTTAAATAAGAGGTTGTAAAAAAAATTACGTTAATAAAATCAATTCTCTCTTAATACAAAAAAAATATGTTTTTTTTAAACTATGAATATTTCGATTTCAAATATCTAAACAACCTTTAAAACTTTTTTAATAAAAAAAAACTCATTAAATTAAAAAGTTATCTATTTACAAATGGACTATTGTGACAAGCAATTTTGTTTATTTAATGAAATGGTACATTTTTATGTTTAGCTCACAATTGCTTTATAAATATTATGTTTTCTATTTGCGTATACCTATTTGTAAAGAGTACAAAAAAAATTGTATTTAATTCATAATTTCTTGCAGTTAGTAGATAGTTCGTTAGTTTCGGCAGTAACTTGATTGAAGCCATATCACTCACATCTCCATCTTTCTGGATATTTTAAAGTCACTTTGTATAGATATGTAATTTTATTAATAATCACTTTCACACACTTTCACACAGCTGTATCTCGCACTCAGCTGTATCTCGCACACAGCAGGGTAGGCAGAGGGAACCTAGTGTTAAGACACTCCGTCCCCACTTTCTGCTGAATTCTGGAGGCATTGCGTGTTGAGTGATAGAACTCAACGCCGCGCTTAGCCTCGACACCAGAGCGAAGAAATGGAAATATAAATTTAAGTAAATATTTCATCTTCTCGAGTGAGGATCGAACCCACAACCAGTCGATTTAACAGTCACACTTCGTGCCGCTACGCCACGACTGGCCTCTTTTATTATTTTATTGTATTTTTTAATTATTACTGCACTAAGTACGTGTTACTACATTAATATAAATTGTCATAACATTATAAATTATAATAAATGAAAATCTATGGTACAAATTGTTATGTAGTTTTTGTTAACATTAAACGTATATGTTAAGCTATAAAATTAATTTATTGGAGGTGAAATAGAACGAATACGGGCCAAAACAGCGCGTCGCGCTTTGCCTCGACACCAGAGTGAAGAAATGAAGACATAAACATTTTCTCGAGTGGGGATCGAAGCCACAGCCAGTCGCGTTTACAGTCACACTTTGTGCCCCTGCGCCGCGGTTGGCCTTCTTTATAGGATGTATTATTAAAATTAAATCAACTTCACGCTGTATCCCGTTCACAGCAGGGTAGTCAGAGGGAACCTAGTGTTAAGACACTCCGTTCCCCACTTTCTGCTGAATTCTGGAGGCATTGCGTGTTGAGTGGCTGAACTCAACGCCGCACTTAGCCTGAAATATAAATTTAAGTAAATATTTCATCTTCTCGAGTGGGGATCGAACTCATAACCAGTTGGTTTTACAGTCACAATCGTCAGATAGTTCATTAATAATAATTAATAATAAATAATAACCAGTTTCTCAGTAGCCAGTTCTGCCTCAATTTCATAAAATTAATATTTTCATTATAGACCAACTTACTGAATTTTGAATAAAAGCTTGTTTTTACAAAGGATTTTTAATTAATATTTAATATATTTAAAAATTATTAAAGCGCGGCGTTGAGTTCCGCTACTTAACTCGCAATGCCTCCAGATTTCGGCTGAAAGTGGGGAATGGAGTGTCTAAACAGTAGGTTCCCTCTGTATACCCTGCTGCGTGCGGGATACAGCGTGAAGCTGATTTATGCTAAATCTGCCAATCTCTATATGTTTTTTAATGGTGCATTATATTTTAAAAATGAAGCCCTATCATTTTAGATTCACTTGGATCAGTTTATGGGTTGTCCAGAAAATTGTTATCAGCCATTTTGTTGCGGCGGCCATTATGGATTAACAACAGTATTGATTAAATGTGATTTCATTGTCATCAAATCTAAAGTTCTAATGGAAATTTCATATATCATATATATCCAATAATCGAACATTGGAAAGTTGGTCAAATGAGATACCAAGATATCTTATACTCTAATACACTGGTTTCCAACCAGTGGTCCGCGGACTATCAGTGGTCCGCAGAAGCTTAAATATGGTCCGCGAACGCTTTTAATTTTATGACTGGGGATGGTGAGGCGAAGTTTCTCTTTGATTATCACAGTTAATTTTTATTATACCTACATGCATAGTGGTACCAAGAATGATATAAAAGTGGTCCTGTGGTGGTGATCAATAAATGATTGGGAACCCCTGCTCTAATATACGAACTATCTAACACGACAAGTTAAATAAAAAGTTGTAAAAAAAATTATTGTTAATAAAATCAATTGCCACTTAATACAAAATATTTTTTTTAAACTATGAATGTTTCGATTTCTAATATCTAAAAAACCTTTAAAACTTTTTTAATAATAAAAAAAAACTCATTCAATTAAAAAGTTATCTATTACCAAATCGACTATTGTGATAAGCATTTTTGTTTATTTAATGAAATGGTACATTTTTATGTTTAGCTCACAATTGCTTTATATAAAATAATAAAATAATATGTTTTCTATTTGCGTATATTTGTAAAAAATACAAAGAAATTAGTACTAATTCATAATTTCTTGCAGTTAGTAGATAGTTCGTTAGTTTCGGCAGTAACTTGATTGAATCCATATCACTCTCATTTCCATCTTTCTTAATTATTTTAAAGTCACTTTGTATAGATATGTTATTTTATTAATAATTAGCTTCACGCTGTATCCCGCACACAGTAGGGTAGGCAGAGGGAACCTAGTATTAAGACACTCCGTCCCCACTTTCTTTCGAATTTTGGAGGCATTGCGTGTTGAGTGGCAGAACCCAACGCCGCGCTTAGCCTCGACACCAGAGCGAAGAAATGGAAATATAAATTTAAGTAAATATTTCATCCCCTCGAGTGGGGATCGAACCCACAACCAGTGGATTTTACAGTCACACTTCGTGCCGCTGCGTCACGACTGGCCTCTTATATTATTTTATTGTATTTTTTAATAATTACTGCACTAAGTACGTGTTACTACATTAATATAAATTGTCATAACATTATAAATTATAATAAATAAAAATCTATGGTACAAATTGTTATGTAGTTTTTGTTAACATTAAACGTATATGTTAAGCTATAAAATTAATTTATTGGAGGTGAAATAGAACGAATACGGGCCAAAACAGGAAGGCCCTGCTGTGTTGAATACATTAGGTTGCATACACACACATTAGAGATTAGTTTACCCCTAAGAGGTATATACCTTTTAATTTTAACATTGTATTTAAATTTAAATATTTTATTAAATAATATATATTTTTTATGTTATATTTATAATTGGAGTTCAAAACATAATAAATAGTTATAACTGTTCGTGTATTCTTATGAATATTTTGGAGCAAAAAAGTTTGGAAAATAAAAAGCTTGAAAAATATTAGTTTGTTTACTATCCACCATTTTTTTGAATATAGATAGTATAAGACAACAACAATTTTTTTTTTAATGCTAAACAATACATATACGAAGAGTATACGAGTATGTATATACGTTTAGCTATCTTTCTCTGCACGATCCATATAATACAAAAGGTATTTTCATTATTAGGTTCAATTGTTTTTAAAAAAAAATGGCTTCATACACGGTTCATAAAGGGTTTTATACCTCTTGTCGTCTGTCCCGTCGAATTTCAGTCCATGCTGGTTGAGTTATGGGTATCAACGATTGTATCTCAAATAAATATTTGTATGTATAATACAAACAAAAACAATTTATTATTAGGATCATATGAAAACTTAAATATTCAGAGTCATTCAAAGCCAGTTTATTTAGTTTTAATTTACTACAAAAAAAATCTTTAAGTATTTTAATTCAAAGAAATTTTAACAGCTCCTGTTTTTCTTAACAATTTTTGAGCATTAGTTATTGTTTTTTTTTTCTACTTATCAAAAATATTATATAAAATTACACACTGTAGAACAGCATTTCTAATGATTGGGTTATCAAATAAAACTTAGACATGCCACACAAACTCGTTCTGGAACTATAGGATGTGTTTAATGTATATTAATAAAACCATAGATTTTTTTGTGTTAAATTGATCTTAATATATTTTATCTATTAATAAATTTAAATGAAAAAAAATATAATATTGTGTGAACATATCCTAATTAATCTGACCCCAAAAACTAACGACCCCATGGGAAGTCGATAGTTAGTGTCACCTTTTACAGAACCGATCATTTATATGAATCTAAAACCATTTAGTTATCTGTCAAGAAAACAAGTGATACACTGTTATTATTCTTGCTAATGGACATGGTTCGTGTAGCATATTAATTTTAAACAAAAATATTTTATTTAGATGTAAGTATTTTTTGACACCATCATGGTTCAGTTCACAAGTTCAGAGTGTAAAATCGATTTCCACTCGAGTAAATGATAATGTTTGGATTTAATTTCTGTAAAGAAATCAAACACCTCGAGGCTTTTACAGAACTTATATTTCTTCCAGAGTTAAATACTGTTAAGCTTGTACAATGTCTATCTTAAATTCTAATACAATATTTCATTCTAGAGATTCTCTTTGTTCTTCCGCTCCAAGTCTAAAAGTATATCTAATTATTATAAAATATTTTTATTTAGTTATTATAATTTTCCGACTACATAAAGTGTCATTTCTATTAATGTTCTCTCGTGACAGTTCCATATTATTCTATTTAAAAACATCTTTTTATTCAACAAAGAGGTTGATTCACATTTTTATAATAAATTATTGCGAATATTAAAAGTAATTAATATAAAATCATTACATTTCTGAGATTGGTAAGAAGAATAACGAATGTCTCTAAAAATCTATATCTAAATTTCATAGTAAAAGGTATAAATAATATGACATTTCATAGTTGGCATTTCAAGAGCACGATAAGCGCAGCATAAAACTTCATCTGCGGTAGGCATAAATAAAACTACGAATGCATTAGTTATCAGCAAGAATAAATTCATACTTCACGAGAAAAATCTTTACCGTTTTATTATCTAATTGTTATAAGCAAAAGAATTTATAATATTAAATGGATTTAATCAGATGTTGCTTAGGCTTAATAAAACTTATATAAAGTTTAAAGTCTAGTTTAAACAATTTTCTTCAAAGAAATTTACTTCATATTGAATATAATGAATTATTTTATTTTCCCCTTATTTTAACAAGATAACGCACGGTGTTGAGTTCCGCTGCTAAGCAAATCGTGTCACGAAAGTTGGGCTGAAAATGGAGAATGGTGTCTTGACACGTGTTAAATGTGTTAAAATTCCCTGTGCCTATATAAGGCACAAGTTAATATATCGTATCGTTTATATTCGAAGACGAGATTAAGTACTTTCAGTTATATTTCAACTGTTACGATCATGATCAACTACTTTTTTTAAATGTTTATTTTGAAAATATTATCTGTTTTACTGAATGCAAAATAAAAATGAAAAAATATTTTATCAAATTCTAAAATCAACATTTTCAGTTCAAAATTTTCTTCGTTGTATAGAATCTCTATATCTGACCTCTTTATTCACATTTTGTTACAAGATCTAGCGTTGAATTCCGCACTCCAGGCGTTGTCATTGAATAAGTAAAACGAGAGTGATTTATGAGATGGGATGTCCAACGATATCTTGATTTTACGTTAACAATGCGAAAAATGGTCCTTGAAGAAATTGAATTATGACGTCTTTAACCTTTTTTCAGGTTTTTTTATTAAATTTTGATGTAGATTCTACTATTTCTTTTTAACTTTACATTGTAACCCGCGTGTAGTAGGGTAGGCGGAGGAAACCTGGGAACCTAGTGTTCCCTAGTTTCCGCTGAATCTTCGAAATGAAAATATTATATACCAGAGTGCGGAAATGAAAATATTAAATATTTCATTTCCTTGATTTGGAATCGAACCCTGTCGCGCCACGACAGTCCTCTACTATATTTTGTATAAAAATCAAAACATTATTTACAATGTCAGACTTATTTAATCTTAATCTTATATACCTATTTAGTCTTAAATGATAAGTTGCTTAAAACTAATATTCTATCTCGAACAACATGTTTATCTCCACAAAGAAAAATTGCTCGCAAAAGTACTTGGTCATTCTTGAGGGAGTTCTAAGACGTAATTCAATTGCCATTTTAGCAACTTAGACGTCAGACAGACTGTCTGAACTACGACTTCAAAACACACGTGACTAGCCTTTGTGACTCTTTCATAAGTTTTTTAACTCTAGAATAAAAATATAAAGATGTTTTTTATTCCTTATGTCAGATATTAAAAATATTTATTGGTTTTTAATATTTAATATTTTTATTTCCTCAATCTAATAACGTGTGGAACGAATGTGTCTTAATGGAAATGGAGTGTCTTAACACTAGGTTGCTAGGTTTCCTTTGCCCACCCAACGTAAAGCTAAAGCAAATATTTATACTATATAGTAATATTGTGTTCAATAAAAAAAAATCTAAAAACTATTTAAAAATGAATAAATATGAGTAATATCTTAATCTCATTCTGTTTTTTTTTTCAGATTCACTCTGTATCCCGTATATAGCGAGGTAGGCAGAGGGAACCTAGTCTTAAGTAACTCCATCTTCCATTTTACGCCGAATTTTAACAACAAACAGTCTCGTGTTAAGTGGTGAAACTCAACGCCACGCTTTACCTTATTACCAGAGCGAAGAAATGAAAATATTATTAAAAAATAATTCATTCCCTCGAATGAGAATCAATTATTATCTATGAATCTCTTTCTGTTATTTTAAAATAATATTATTTTAATTTTACATTTTTAACTGACACATCCAAAAAACTACACACCAAATGGCCTTAATCGCTACATTGGAAATTATTTATTAGTTACTTGCAATATTGCAGCTTAATATTTTGATAAAATGTATGTAATTACACTTTAAAAAGAGCTCATTGCATTTTGTGGTTAAATAAATTACATTTTTCATTATATTCGATTCATTGGGTAAGGTAATATAAAAAATAGAAAGCTATTTTTTAAGCTTAACCAATTGGATAATCGTATATTCAACCTTACGTCTTTGTAGTGTAAGTAATTTAGAACTAATTCAAAGACAGAAGTGTCTCCACTCTCCATCTGAATACAAGATATTATTGAGTAACAGAACATAACGCCGCACTTGGCTTGCCAGACCAAATAAATGAAAATATAATAAGGTCTTTGACTTTCGCTTTTATTAGACGGATTAATCGGGTCTACTCGTGACCACGGGTTCAAAGTGCTCTGAACATCGGATTTCCAAAAACGTTTAATACTAAACTTACGCGATCAATACAGGTAAAAAGTCTAATTGTAAATTAAAATAATTAATTCCCCTGAATGATGATCGAATTTCAACCATCGCGTTTAACGTCAGCGCGTATTTTACTGCGCTTCAACGGCTTTCTACGCGCTTTTTTTTATACGAAGTATCCTGCATAGCAGAATAGATAGAAGAAACCTTGAATCCTAGTGTTGAGGTACTCTGTTCCCATTGAACCACTTGTCCACTTTCCGAATTCTGGAGGCAAATAAATGAAAATATTAGTACTTACTCGTAACCAGAAAATGAAAACATTAAAAATTTCATTTCCTCAAGTGGAAATCGAACCCACAATCTGTCGTTCTAAAACTCGCACATTTGTTAACCCGTGCCATTTCTGGCCTGGCTTTCTAAATATAGTCATTTTCATCTTGCCCCTGTCACAGTGTTGTAATCGCATTAAATCTACCTACAAATATAACATTAACTTCCTATAACACCAAAGACACTACTAAAGTGGGGACCACTAAGATAGTATTAACTTGATGTTAGGCTGACAGTCGTAAGTCAGTTATTTTGGAGATTAACTTGAAAATATTTTAATGCCTTATTCCTATTATTTTGATACGCATTATGTGAGATATCTATAAACCTCTTAACAATATCGAGTTGATAATTTTAATAGTTACAAAATAGAAGATGGTTTTTTTTAATGTAACCTTTTAAGTTATAATATTTATTATTATTTTTGATATAGGTACATATTAGCCTGACTGTAAATGCGACGCTGGTGGGTGCGATTCCCATCGGGGGGTGTAAACATATTGTAATTTAGGTACTTGCTCTAGTAACAAGTAAAAAATATAATAATTAAAAAAAAATCCTTACGCTTTGTGCCGCATAATTTTTAAAAGTTAGCTTTTAAAGACTTAAAAAGTAGAGATTTTAGATAGTAATTTTAGTGATATATATTTTTTTCGATCAAACATAATATTTTCAAATACACATAAAAAAAAGTTATACAGCACGATGATCAAAATTGAAAAAATTGTTAATATAATCAAAAGTACTTAATTTTGAACATTTTTTGAACAAAAACTCAACTTAACTTAATTTAGCTTCACGCTTTATCCCTAGCGTTGTAGTCAGAGAGAACGGAGCGCCAAACGCTACGGTCTCTACATACCTCTTTCGTCTCGTCCACTGTCATCAACCTCTTCATACATGCCCTCCGGGGGGTCCTCATGCTTTTTACGTGACCTTCCTCCAGTATCTTTGATACTGTATTTTCGAAGGTCAACCGAGGTCTTCCCCTACCTCTCCTACCACTCACTTTTCCATCATAAATCTTTTTTACCATTCTTTCATCACTCATTCGTTCGACGTGCCCAAACCAGCTGAGCACGCTCTTCTTCATTCTCACCGTGACATCCTCGCTAGTACCTGCCATTCTCTGAACAAAAAAATACTTAATTTAAATTAGTTATTTTACCATTGAAAGTAAGAAACTATTTGTGGATAATCAAACAGATCATTCTTTGTATTTTCAATAGTTACTTACTTCTAATCAAGAAGATACTAAGTAGCTGGTGGCGCAGTGGCAGCTGTGTGACTGTAAAAGCGACTGGTTGTGGGTTTGATCCTCACTCGAGGAAATAAAATATTTACATTTTCTCAAAAAGTATACGTTAAAATTACATGTTATAAAAGCTCTTTATAAACTCCTTGATGATGGAATAACTTTCGCTCGTAAGTTCTAATATCTTTGTCAAATAAAATGTGTTGAAATATCAGTTTGCTATTTTTAATTATTTTTTAAGAGATAGATACACGTTATCGCAAAGCAATTCGATGGAGTTCATTATTATTGTCATTTCGTTATTTAAGACATACACTTTAATGTTATATAGCCTATAGCACTCCTGAAGACCAAAAATAAGTAAATAGGATCAGTAGATCTAGAGATCTTAGCGTTTAAACAAACAAACATACAAATCTTCCCCAAACTCTTCCGCTTTATTATATTGGTATAAATTATTCACAGTATCAAAAGCATAATCCCAATTAATCATTCCACAGGCAAAATATTGAAAAAATCTATAGGATTTTATTTTAAATTGTAGTTACATAAATATTTTCGTTAGAAAACCAACACCAAACTTATCTTTCCTATAAACTATCCAGCTTATTCTATTAGAAAGAAATATGAAGTAATAGATTTTATTTAAATGCAATAAAATTTAATTACCTTCAATCGAAGGCTACAAAAGTGACTGTTAATCCGTTATTTATTGGTTTAAAGTTGAGAACTTGGACTGTGGACCATAAGCGGGACGTGTACCCTATCAGCATTTAAATATTTACCATGCTCATTATTCATTACAATGAAGATGAAACGCCACTATTCGTTTGGATATTATAAATTATCAATAAATCACACTTTATTATTATACATTTATTTACTAACATTACTTTTCTAAATTAGTATGCGTTATTGAATATTGGGAATTATTTAAATAAATAAATCTATTATAAATCGACTAGCTTCGATGGGTTTTTTGTGAAATTAATAAATATTTATATAGGTACAAGTTTTTTTTTTTCAGATACTTATTTGAGTTAACGTGAATGTGGTTGCAAAATATTTCGGGATTTTGTTATATTTTAAATGTTATTTCACAATTAAAAAAGCAAGTGGCTTTAAAACAAAACATGTAAAAAAAATAGGTAGAGTGTATTTGATCCGTGGCTCGTGGATTAATTAAAAGATAGCAAGTTCGAATTCGGTTACGTTGAAATTTTAAATGATTACTAAAAAAAGTATTTATATTAAGATTACTTGAAAGGAAAATATATGTATCCTATACTGGCACAATTTTTAATAGGCACTGATGCCAACGATGGTTGAAAGTTCAATTTCCGTTAAGAACTTCTTTTGATATTTTTATGTATGCTTACATAATAAAGCGTATAGTACTAAAGCTTGTATCAAGCAATACGCTGTATATGTATTTAACTCTCATCATACATACATACTTATTGTTTACTTTAGGATATAACTATTAAACATTATACAATGAGAAATCACCAATAAATAACAATAACTATAAGTTGAAACCACAGTTTTAACTACTCTATAAAAGCCTAATATAATTCAGAAAAAATTAAATTCCCAAAAATGAAAAAGTTTTTTTTTCAAGCAAAATAAATAATAAAATTGTCATTTTAAAACAAAACGCATTTGTAAGGATGACGCACGCACAGATAAACCTATCAAAGGAACACCGCCGCACACGCCTCATTTCGAAATCGAGTCGTATGTATTGGCGATAAAGTTCAAAGTTGTTTAACCTTTAGTAGTATTTTTGTAGTAGTAAGTGTTTATGTTATTGGGATCTATACGTAATCGCGTCACACGAAATACAAACTGTTGAGGCATCTTGATTAATTTCTTTAGGTATAGGTTTGAAATGTTTTACCCTATATGCTGTTTCCGTAAATGGAGCGCTGCCTCTTCCACCCTGTATAAAGTTAATAAATTTAAATAAATGACTTTTTACTGTTTTTAAGGTTCACGCTGTAATTTGCATATAGCAAGGTAGTCGACGAGAATCTAGTGAAGTAGACATTTCATCCCCATTGCTTCCGGCCTGAATTTAAGACAATATGTATTGGGTGGCGAAACTCGTGGGGAAATCAATTATACCTAACATTTTCATTTCTCTGTTCTAGTGGATACAGAACTCACAACTATCGAGTATGCAGTCACAAGCTGCTAATGGTTGCCCTGCGTCACCATGGACCTAATATTAAAATTATGTAATTTTGACGTGGCGTAGGGGTACAGGCCGCAGGTGTCTAACTGTAAACGTGATGATTGTGGTTTCTATTCTACTAGGGGAATGAAATATTTAATTTTTTCATATACTTGCCCTGGTAACGCGAAAAAGGGAGGCGTTGAGTTCCGTCATTCAACACGCAATGCCTCGAGAATTCGGTGAAAAGTGGGGAATGGAAATGTACGAAAATGTAAGGGATATTTTAACACTCGGATTTCAGCTTCCGTCTGCCTGCTATGTGCGGGCTACAGCGTACACCAAAAGAAAAAATAAAGAAAAAATGTGTTTATTATTCTACTCTCAAACAATCTAAGGATTGTGATTATTTTCTTTGTTATATAGAAAACCAATATTTGTTAACCCTTAATTCTAAAAAAATATCCTTTATAAAGTTTTTTAGATTTAAAAGATCAAAACTGATATAAAGCACGTATAACTATTAATTTTATTACATTAAATTCACTTGCCAATACTGTCGGATCTCACCTACTTCAAGAACAACCATATATCGTAGAAAGTATGCCACGTCATATGGATCTATGTTACGAGCTATCTCTAGTTTTTCTTCTCTGGAAGAGTTACAATGTAAGCTAATATATATAATATAAGACAAACAAAAGTAATTACGTCGAATATATATTGTTACGCATAGAGTCATTGCTTCTAAATTTAGTCAGGCGTACAATATCAAAAATGTAACAATTATTATTCAGTATTAAAGGTCAATCGTGGCGCAGCGGCACGAAAGTGTCACTGTAAAATCGACTGGTTGTGGGTTCAATCCCCACTCGAGGAGAAGAAATATTTACTAAAATTTGTATTTCCATTTCTTCGCTCTGGTGTCGTGGCTAAGCGCGGCGTTGAGTTCTGCCACTCAACACGCAATGCCTCCAGAATTCGGCGTGGGGAACGGAGTGTCTTAACACTAGGTTCCCTCTGCCTACCCTGCTGTGTGCGGGATACCGCGTGAAGCTGATTTAATTTTATTATTATCTTATATAGGACCATCGTGGCGCAGTGGCACAGGCGTGCGATTGTAACGCGACAGTTATGGATTCGATTCCCACTCAGGGGAATGAATTATTTAATACTTTTACTTCCTCGCTCTGGTAACGAGGCAAAGAGCAAAGCGACAAGAAAAGGCGCAGAGGCATAAAATGTGACTATAAACTCTATAGGTTGCGGATTCGATTCCCATTCGAGGCAATGAAATATTTATTTCAATTTATATTTTCATTTCTGAGCTCTGGTGTCAAGGCAAAGCGCGGATTAGAGTTCTGTCATTCAACACGCAACGCCTCCAAAACCCAGATCCCGAATTCATTGCTTACCCAGCTGTGTACGGGAGACAGCGTGAAGCTGATTTTATTTGTATATGATATATAATAAAAGCTATGAATAAAAATTATATTATAATACCTGGCAATACATTATTGTTCTCTTGATACATAGTCATCAAATGTTTAGATAAGGTGTGGAACGAAGCAATTGCATTTATATTTGACAAGGCGTTTAGAATTTTTTTTATTACAAATTACATTAAATAATATCAGCAGTCAATCTCAGTCAGTTAGATCAAATCAGTTAGATCAAGAATGAATTCAAATTAATCGTGATTCGATTTAGATCTTGTTAGTGTTGAAATATCTATTACGAAAGTTATAAATAAATCATTCTTCGAAGTCAACCGGCTTGCATACTGAAAATAAACCAAAAAGTGTATAAAAATGGCAAAAGTGACGATTTTGCTAAATACCGTCATTTTACACGTTTAACCGTTCATTAAATAATATAAAAATATATTTGAGAATATGCAAAAAATAAATTAAAAAACTATAATTTCCATTTCAATCTCGAAATCATACTTAAATTACAAATTACACGTATTTACACTTTTTATAATTGAATTCACAGTTGACATTTTACAACAGTTAGTCAAAAAGTTTTACTATTTTTTATTACAAACTTTTATTTATTTTCACCTGTCTGTTGTCTGTCTGTAATCAAATACTGCAAGTTAAATTTGATCCACTTCTCGGTTTCTGGTTGAGCTGAAATTTTGTATGAATGCATAAATCGTATGACAATGCAATAATTATGTCACAGAGCTGATCTGATGATGGAACTGGAAGGTGGAGCAGGATAGGAACTCCGTAATTAAACGACGCAACTCCATCGAGTTTGAGCTCATTTGATTTGATTTAACGAGAACTTTGATACTAAATGGTAATCAGGATCTGATGATGGAGCTGGAAGATGGCCAAAGGAACTAAGTAATTAAACGACACAACTCAATCGAGTTTGAGCTCGTTTGATTCGTCTTGATGAGTACTTTGAGGCTATATAGTAACCTGGGTTTGATGATGAAGCTGGAAGGTGGCCATAAGAATAACGTAATTAAACGATACAGCCCCATCGAATTTGAGCTCGCTAGATTTGTCTAAACGAGTACTTTGATACTATATGGTGACCAGGGTCTAGTGATGGAGCTAGAAGGCCATAGGAACTCCGTAAATCTGGAATTTTGGCTCGTTTGATTCGATCGAAAATCTTTGAATTAAAAATACTAAAAAGTTAAAATAAAGTTAAAGAAATAAAATCTTTTTTAAGAACAATCTTTCATTACTTGTTGTAATTAAGAATATTAAGCAACTTCTTTTCCTCTCGCTATCAAAGAGCTCCACACTACCCGCTAAAAACTAGCGGAAACTCCATCTACCCCTATGAGACTCCTACAAGATCGCTCGCACTGCTACAGCGCCTCGGTGGAACTCCTACCTGAGAAAGCACAACCTAAGGCTTATTCCTGTTCCCAATGTACTTCTGTTTATATATTTATGAACTGAGTAGATAGAATGATAATAATTTCAGTTGGTCTTATCAAATCAAGTACGTATCTCTATGTCGAACGTACGGCAGCTTTCCTAGTAGCCAAAATAAGTAATAACTTAGCCTTAAATTAAGTAATAGTATAAAAAATAATAGCATCAGGACTACATTTTTAAAATTGGCGTTTTAAAATAAGAATGTATAAGAATCTTACGAATATGCAAGAATAATATCATATCTCATTAAGCTATATAAAAAAATGATATCTTTAATGATTATGTCATTAGTACGATAATATAAAATGGGAAAGAATATTAATTCACGCTCCAAAACATTTTGTATTGTATAGACGGACAATTCCTCGCCTTTTTAATCTTGATATCAAAGACACCTTCCGTCCCCAAGTGTCATTTATGAGGAGAAGGTGGGAACGTTTTACGTGAGTGTCGTTAAAAATTGCCCAAAAAAGGCTCACAATGGTGTAACATTCAAAATAACCCCCTTATTTTCATCCTCCCACCCCACTAGGATTATCTGATTTTTCTTACTTTCCACATATAAAAACACATGATTACGCTCAAAAAAATGGCTTAATTAATATATTTTGTTCCCTATTTCAATAGCAACATCACTTTTCGAAGTTTTTGATTAGTTACTATTGTTGGTGTTGCTTGTTTATGTTTTGTTCTATTATCCCTAATGTATTTGCGACAGAGAGTGACGTCACGTTGCGTCCTCGATTTTTCCATCAAGCGAGGGGCATCGGGCCACATCGGGTCCCGCCGGTTTGCGAATGCACTGCGCACGCGCTAAAATTGCGCCAATTTTGCATCTGGCGGCCTCTACCGGCACTTTCAGTCTCCTTCCGCCACGAAAGAGGGATGTTGCGTCGGTCCAGACTGCATCGCACGAACTCTACCACAAATTTGAAAATGCATCCGAGAAATGTCATCGGGTTGTCATAGAGAAATATTTTTTTTTAAGAAAATCGCGATTTCTCATCAATCATCAAATAATGTTTTGCTATCAGCAATAAGTGACGGTATTTAGTAATAATGTGTTAGATTTTTAAATAATAATAATAATAATAATATTAATCTTAGATTTGTGTAGATCGTGTAGTTGCAGTGGCCGTCTCTATTGTGTGGTGTGCATAACCTTGACACGTTGCCGCGCTAGCGCTACAACCTTGTTTTCAATTGCACTCTCTTTAATCTTGACATTTGCTGAACACGGAAGCTGTTGTATTGAGTGAGGTAAAATAAAATTAAATATGATGTGTTCGTGATTTGAAAAGTAAATTTTCAAATGAACAATGATGACTATAAGATGATATATTATTGGCATGTTGATCGGTTTGGAGAAATCGTTGATATATTAGAAATTTATGTTAGGGTAACATGATTTTGTGACCGCAACGGTGAAATGGTGTGCAAGATGAAAATTATAAAAGGTAAGACTTTTGAAAATTATTTAATTTTATATAAAACTACTTTTAAAAAAGTCTATATTTTATGTAGAGTCTTTTAGGGGCTTCCCATTTTCCTATTGCCTACGATTATTAATTACATAATGAATATAAGATAATCTGCCTTAAGATACAATATCAAAATTGAATTTAAATATATTGTAAAATTTATTGTATTTTCGCTAGCCTTAAGGGATGTAATGAAATATTTAATACCTCCGTTGTACTACCATAACGTCGTCGTTTAAATATTATAAGCCTAAAATAACATTTTGATAGGGCAGTGTGCTTAGAGACGTTGATTTATCCCATGAGAGAGCAAATTGAGTGTCGACTGAACAGTTTAAACAACTGAACTGTTTATAGAATTTACTTAAATAAATGAAAACAAAATGCATTTGTGGATATGAGGCCAGCCGTGGTGCAGGGGCACAAAGTGTGATTGTAAAACCGATTGGTTGTGGGTTCGATCCCCACTCGAGGAGATGAAATATTTACTTAAATTTATATTTCCATTTCTTCGCTCTGGTGTCGACGCTAAGCGCGGCGTTAAGTCCTGCCACTCAACACGCTATGCCTCCAAAATTTGGCAGAAAGTGGGGAACGGAGTGTCTTAACACTAGGTTCCCCACTGCCTAACCTGCTGTATGCGGGATATAGCATGAAGTTTAAAAAAAAATGTATGCATATTCAAAATTGCGTGTTGATTGATGAAGAAAATCTTGGTTTATTAAACCAAGATTTTCTTATGGCACATTGGAAAAATATGCATAATAATAATTTTTGTAACTTAGTGCAAATGATTTAGATGATTTAGGTTATGTAAATATGTTTAAAGAATAATAAATTTATTGAAATTAGATTACTAATCAATTTGATTTATAACCTTCAACTACAACATTTTTCTGTATGTTATCCGAAAAATAAAGCAAATGAGACGTCCATAATGAGTAAACCAGTTTCACGCTGTATTCTGCACACAGCAGGGAAAGCGGAGGGAGCGTAGTGTTCAGGCACTCTGTTTTTCACTTTGCGTGTTGAGTGGCGAAACTCAACTCCGCGTTATGCACCGACACCAGAGCGAAGAAATAAAAATATAAATTAAAATAAATATTTCCTTTCAAACCCACAACCAGTCGCGTTTACAGTCAAACTTTGTGCCCCTGCGCCACGACTGGCCGCAATGTACATATATTAAAAATTATATACATATTACTTACATGCACATAATTTTTAATATTCTTAAAATTATAATTACGTAAAATATATTCACTTTCCTTAAGATACGAGTATATTAATTTCTTGATGGGAATCGAATATATGACTTTAGAAATATTATTCGGTCATTAATTCAATTCCACAAAAATAGAATCCTTCATTAATTCCTATAAGATGCCAATATATGAAATATTCTATTAAAGATAGCTGATACACAGGATGGAAGTGTCAGCACCACTTTACTGAAACCACAGTTTTAAGTATTCTATAAAAGCCTAATACAATTATTTTTTTTTAATGACAATAAGAATTGCAATATACAAATAAAATATGCCTCGCCATGTGAGAAATAAAAAATATTTAAAAAAACGAAAACAACTGTTAATCCTAATAAACTATTGGGCTTGGTTTTGTCTTTTTAGTTTTATGCAGTCGGGGATTTTATTTTATTAATTATTTTTATACTTTTCACTTTTTTGTAAGGATTCATAAGGAAAAATTCAGAAATCCTTGTATTGACTTCCTTAATTTAATATATTGTGGTATTAGGAAAAGCATGACCTCCTCAGCAGTCGGGATTTTTTTTTTTTATTTTAATTACGATATTATTATGTTTTAATGTTGTATAGACGTAACCATTTTAAAAATAACAATTTATTATACCTAATCTAACCAACTATGACATTCTAATACCCAATTGAAGTTTGACTAGTCAAATTCTGATTTTATCAAATTAGGTTTCGATGTTTGCCTGACCAAATTTGTATGTCCTTGGTCCTTGGTTTGAAAATTCTTTAGTCAAACGCCGCTCAACGTAGTTTATTTTGGCTTTGACTAATGCCTTCAGTGAGCTCCGAGGATTGACTAGTCAGCTTTAGGAGCGCCGAAGCTTCGACCATTGATTTGTATATACATACGAGAACGTATTAGGTTCTTTTTGTTATTCCACACTTATTAAAGTATATACGAAAAGAGTAATACGTAAAAAAAATATCATAGCCTAAGAGACGCGGACGGTTCCTAAGGCGCGGCTTCAGAACCTATTCTAATATACATATTATGTTTCACACTAAGTGATGAATTAAATAATATTCCTGTAATATATAAATATGATATCCGTTTTATTTTTTTTTTGTAGAGGTAGTATAGTAATATCTAAATTAATATAGGCCTCCATGAAGATTCTCCACGAGCAGTCTCAATTCGTCTTGGAAGAATATCTTCGAAATATTTTTTTTTCGAAACATCTTAGTAAAAGTTTTTCATTTTGCGAGATTGATTCTCTTGAATAGGACTTAAATGACATATAACTGCAGCTTGCACTATATTTATTATTCTCGGAGATGAAGATTACAACTTTTTATAATGGACATCAATTCTAAAAAATATTTCTTTAAAATAAAAAAAGTTGAAGCTGTCGTTGTGCTCTGGGTCACTCGATTCTCCATTTTCCGCCGAATTCTAGAGGCAGTCGATACGCCATCGCTAGTGCTTCTATAGTTGTGTTCTGTCCGCCACTCAACAGTGGCGGAGCACAACACTGCGCTTTGTTGTGATACCAGAGCAAAGAAATGAAAATATTAAATATTTTGGTTTCCTCAGGTGAGGATCGAACCCACAACCAGTCGAGTTTACAGTCGCGCATTTGTGTACCTGCACCACGATTGGCCTCATGGCCATCACGGCATGGGAATGTTATTTATTTTTAAATTATTTCGTCTCCCAACACGCAATGTCCCGACTTCGGGTAGAAAATGGAGAACGGAGTGACTTAACACTAGGTTAGGTAACAGTAGGTTAGATTTTGGTTTCCTACTCCTGCTTGGAAAAAATGTGCAAATGAATAAAGCAGCTTTTATAGGTACATACTTTAATTTAATCAATATAAAATCTTCATTTTACAGATACCTACTATTACACCAAGGCCAAAACGTGTTTGTCTTAAATGGGTCTCATATTACAATTTGATTACTTGACTTACATAACTGTAATCAATATTATGTATGAGTACATTGTTGTGCTACGCATACTGTCTTTGATTAAACTACAATTATTAGTTGACAGATCTCCATAGTTGAGTCGACGGATGTGAGCAATCAAGTGGCACGAAGAGGGAAATATGTTTTAACTCTGTTGACTCCTTTCGGAGTTATGGTTTATTAGAAGGATGTATTTGTTTTATTCTGTTTTTCATTATTTTTGTTATTAATTTTATAAAATAATTATAATGCTAAGTATGTGCTTATTATCGCTCAGGCGTATAATTTTTTAAATATTAATTGGTATACCTATTTGATGTCATCATGTCGCAGTGATGCAGCGTGTGACTATATACAAGACGGCTATGGGTTCGATTTCCACTCAAGGAAATTAAATATTTAATATTAAAAATATTAATTTCTTCGGTCTGGTAACGAGACAAACGTAGTTCCGTAGCTCAACACGCAATTCTTCCAGAATTCGGTAGAAAGTAGAGAACAAAAATATCTTAATGGGTACGGAGTAACGTAACACTAGGTTCCCAGGTTCCCTCTGTCTACCCTGCGATGAGCGGGATACAGCGTTAAACTTAAAAAAAATTGTATATTCTAAATACTGAATAACAAACTCTGGCATTAAAAACTAACGCTAAATGCCTATTAACGAATTTCAATATATACGATTCACATTCACGTGGAAATATTGAAAATCTACCGTTCAAAAACCATTTCGTATGCGTTATTAAAAATAATTCGAGAGCTAAAGAGATTTTCTCTATATTTTAAATTGCATTCGGTTGGCCAACAAATATACGTACTTTGGGAGTAAAATTTTAAAGGAGCTGAGCTGAATCGATCGAAATAAAGATGTTTATTCCCGGAGGTCGAGCAAATGAGGCGAGAGCACAGTTTAGCCTTTATGTGCCATTCCAATTTATACTGTGGTGGTAAAAAGACAATCTCAAGACAATCTGTTTTCTCGCTCCGCTGAAAAGAACTGAGCCTCAGCCTTGTCTTTTCTTTTGTTTTCCATTTATAAATCATCTTTTATTGGTTTCAAAGTAGGTTAAACATCTGTAACGTTATAAATAAATAAATAAGCTTCATCCCGCTGTATCCTGCACACAGCAGGGTAGGCAGTAACTTAGTGTTAAGACACTCCGTTCCCCACTTTCTGCAGAATTCTGGAAGCATTACGTTCTGAGGGGCAGAACTCAACGCCGCGCTTTTGCCGCGACACCAGAGCGGAGAAATGGAAATATAGATTTAAGTAAATATTTCATCTCCTCGAGTAGGGATCGAACCCACAACTACGCGGTTTTACAGTCACACTTTGTTCCCCTGCACCACGACTGGTCTCAACACTAACGTACAACGTTATTTTCATTTCATTTTATTTTCGTCAAAAAACGAACTTAATAAATTTTGATAAGTCATGTGGTGAATTACTAGAAATTCAAAGAACTCACTATATTATTAATTATTTTTGCAAACAATTTGGTCCTTATTGCTTACGGCTTGTTATTTCCAGGGAAACGTTTCTAGTAATAAAAGTTCTATAACATACTCTGTTTGTATATATACTAAATACTTAAAGTTTCATGAGCTTTTTAGTTTATTATATCTACATTTACTATTATAGCTTTTAAAATTGCCTGTACGTTAAGCCTACTTAGGTAATCGCCTATTACTCTTTGTAGGTAGGTAAGTTCTCTTCCATTAGGTTTTATTTTATGCTCAGATTAACTTTGAGCTTTGAGGCGGATATGGGGGATCGTAGGGGTACAAGCGTGTGACTGTAAGCACGACGGTTGTGGGTTCGTCGATTCCCACTCGGTGAAATTAAATATTTCGCTTCGGTAGTATGGTAAAACGTGGCGTTGTTGTGGCCACTAAAGAGCTCGATGAGAAGTGGAGAACGGAGGTACCTTAATGGAGAACAAAGTATCTTAACAGTAGGCCCATGGTTCTTTCCGCTTACTCTGCTACGAATGAAAAGTTGCCACAGTTTTATGAAAGCTACCACAGCTTTAGGTTGTGATCCCAGTCGTGCTAGGGAACAGCTATGGCAGACAAATCACCCACCACCTTCAGACTTTGTACCTCCCAAAGAGTGCTTACCCGCAGGTCACAACTTGCAATGGCCAACCTGGAAGTCGCTTATTCGTTTAGAGCCAGGATGGCCGATGCAAAGAACATCTTATGAAATGGGCATACGCACTAAAGGATGAATCAACTTGCGACACAAACGATTGCACACTTACTCTTCTGCCCCAAATGTTCATTCACCTGTTCATATGACGGCTTGACTAAGGCAACAGATACCACAGTCAACGTGGCTAAATACTGGCAAAATATGATCTGAATTTTCCAAGCATTGTCACGAAGAAGAAGAAGACTACGAATATGTACGTGCGTATATAGTGTGAGAGTATACAAAAAACATTAAGTAAGGGGCTACAATATATATTGTAGTTATTATTTCTTAGTTTTTTTAATGTATTATTTATAAAAATAAATGAAAAGAATAAAGGGATATTCAATTTTGATTTTCTAGAAGTTATGTTCAATATTTTAAAATAACCTTTCGATTCAATTAAACAAAATAGTAAAATTTACGAAGACATGAAGTCTTCTTGAAGTACAAAAGGATGCCGTGAATAAGATACTTTCATAGACACGTCTATAAAATTTATTGGTATCTTCTTATACGAGGTCAGAAACCTGTGAAAAATGTCTGGGATTTTGACCTTTGTCAGGTTCACCTCTTGCGACCTCAATGACTTTAAGTTTTATCTGCTTTTTCTTTTAAATTTCGTTCTTGACGTAATTGTATAAATGTTTTAAATTTGAAGCCGTAAAAGTTAGTGGTAAGTTTTTTAAGCGCTAGCAAATTAAATGTTTTAGTGATTTTTTTAACTTATCGTGTATTATTTTAGGTAGAAGTTGAAAATAATTTCATGTGATATAATGGAAAGTTTTTTACATTGCGCTTTTGAGGGTATAATTTTCTTGAATTTTTGTATTCACCTATCATTTATTTTTCATAGGACTAAAGCAGCCCATTTGTAAGTTTGTGGCATTGTCCCCAAGTAATCCACCTTAAAAGTTTTATGAGCGACATAAGGCGTCGTGTAAATTATGTAGTGGAACGTTTATATTCATGAAATGTTGGTGCGAAAACAGTTTAATAATTTTAAGTGAAATATAATGCAACACGGTTATTTTGGAGGCCAGTAATATATGTATTTACCTAATATTTCTTTGAAGATCAAATCGGTCTTTATCTATGTATTGAATTAATTACGACTTAAATTTAACTATTATGATTTGTGAAGGTAATCTCCACTAACAGTTCAATTTTGTTTACTTTGGTGTATAAAATATTGTATAATAATGTTTCAACAATATATATTTTTATCGACAGTTATATAACCAAGACGTTTTGAATGTCATTCTTTAGCCAGGAGTCTTACCAGCGCGATTGCTATATAACATTCGCAGGCAAACTAATGCCTTGAGTTCATTCAAATGACGATAACTTTTTTTTAATGAACCGATTTTGATGAACCAAACTTTAGTAGTTAAGTTGAGTTAAAACAAAGCAATTGGTGAAACTTTTAAGTAAATCGGTTCAGTACTTACAGAGAAAAATGTGGACACACATATCGACTGACAGGCAGACAGACAGACAAGAAATTAAAAAAATATATTTCTGGTTTCTATTATTTTTTTTAAGTGTCCCTCTATCTATTTCAGTCAAAATTACTAAATGACATAACATTTTAACATTTTTTTACTGTCTTATTATATATAGAGATAAAGATAATGCTTTTCAGTCTTTTAGTACATAGCAAAAATAAAACAAAAGTTGCCATACAAAGATAATTTCAATATTAGCCGTCATGAAAATAAAAAAAACCTAAAAACTTAAAGAATATCCTTTTAAACAATTTATCTGCTGTTATTTAATCTAAAACTTCAGCTATCAGTTAGTAGAGGCAAATCTAATTAGCAACTACTAGTTGAATTCTCTCGACGTAGACTTGTACTTAATAAAGTAGATATGTGAAACTTTTGCTGTAATATAAATGAATATGTCGAGGCATGAAGCGTGTTGGTGTTCACTTGGTATAATTGGCTTTTTAAGAGCAAATTACAGTATAAATAATAATTATTAAAGTGAACACCGTTTTAAAAATACTGGTATTTATAATTAAACTAAGTGTCTTTGTACGGTAGTTACCATTGTTCTGTAGTTGCCATTGTCACGGTAGTAAAGCGTCTTATTGTAAAAGCGAAGCGAAGATTGCGGGTTCGATGATCACTCAGCTGTAGATTATTTGACATTTTTTCAGTATGATAGAACAAAGCGAGAACAAGAACGTTGAGTTCCTATTTCAATGCGAAATGTGTGGATTCGGGCGGAAAGCGGTAAATTTTTCCTAGGTTTCGCCTACCTTACTGAGGAACACATATCTTATGATATTTTTTTAAGTGTAGTTATATTAACCGATTTACGATTGAAAACAAAAATTTCTAACTTAACCGAAACATAGATATTTTAGATTCAATTACCTATCTATTTTTTTATTCATCTGCAGCATTTAAGGTGGTGCAAATTTTCTATATTAGGTACATTAACAACGAGTTAGATTTGTTGATTAAAAAAATATGACTTTTTTATGAAAGCTGAACCTACACAGTTTTTGTTCAAAATTAGAACCCACTTCCGATTTTCATAAAAGTTGACCAGAAAAACTATTATGAGATTTGAAAGTTTCAAGCATTTTTAGCATTCTGGGTTAAATAGAAGTTGTTTAATATGTCGGTGGTTGGTATTAAAACAACGCGGTATAGTACTAAATAATATGAAATTTGAATAATTTCCCGTCCCAAATACCGAGGGCCGAATAACAAAATATATTACATTCTTCCTAAATAAAACCAATGTGTGACACCACAAAGCCTATAAGCTGTAGTAATAAATTGGGATAACATTTTATTCATACTAGTGCCTACTAGGCTTTTTAGACGCAGGTAACGTTTTATTATATAAAATAAAATATATCCATACAATTTTTGTATATTAATTGTGTTGTGTTTTTTCTTTTTTTAATAAAAAGAACATGTTGAGACCAGTCGTGACAGAAGACGTCGCAATAGCACAAAGCGTAACTGTAAACGCGACTGGTTGTGGGTTCGATCCCCACTGGAGGAATTGAAATATTTATTGAAATTTATATTTTCATTTTCTCTCTTTCGTTTGGAGGCACAGAGCGGCGTTGAGTTCCGCCTCTCAAAATGCAATGCCTCCAGAAGTCTTAACGATTTTTTTTGAAAAATGTCTCTAGAAAAAATAAATATTTGCTAATAATTTATTTATCTGATATAAAAAAACAGCAAGTCTGATATCAACGATATGTGTGCTAACAGTTTAAATTTTTCGTTGTTCTATTACAAAACAGTGGTTCGAAATGAAAGGTATGAATGTGAAATAAAAATCACCGAACTGAATTCATTTGTGATTTTCAATTGAAAACTCTAAGCATTTTTTCGAAAAAATACAATGCTCACATATTAAATTTCAAATAATGAAATAAACGAAAAAAAATTATACCGTATCTTGCCTGTCGTAACATATCTATGTAGAATCTTTTGAGGTCATTATGGGACTATGTTTAAATATGAGATATGGCCGTGGGTTCCATTAATACTTACATTTGGGGAATATTTTTTTTTTTGGCTCTGGTAGTTGTTGATGTTCATGGTATTGAGTTCCACTCGACACGTAATATCTTCAAATTCGGAAAAATTGAAAAGGAAATGTACACCTAGAGGAGAGAATCAAGCTTTTTACTTTTAATGAATGAGACTAAAAAAATAAAATATAATAACGCATTTAGCTTCATCATAGTTCAGACATTAGAATAAGAATAATATATTAGTAAACTTTAGAAACAGGGTGTATTAACACTAGGTTCTCTTTGTTTACCTTGCTATATGCAGTATTCAGCATGAAGTGAATAATTTTTAAGGTTTTTTATATGCTTAAATAACATTAAGAAAAATAAAATAGATTAGTATGTATATATTATTTTATAAGAACTGTAAACCAAGCGTTCCAGTCACTTACCCAAAGTTTGCATATTAATACTATCTATGATAGTATGAATTTAGTTAAATGACCGTAGTAATAACATTTTGAACACGAATGCTTCGCCCAGCTTTTCGGGTTTCACACTTCCGTACCCATGTCGTAGCTAGTTTACTATTAAAATTTATGTTTGTTACAATTTGTATATATTTCACGGTTATAGAGATTTTATATCTGTTTTATTACTTTAATGTAACAAATAATCCCAGCATTCATTTTTTTCAGTAATTTAAAGTATTTTCAGTTTAATATGTCTATAATCAGCTTCACGCTGTATCCTGCACACAGCAGCTGTATCCTGCACACACCAGGATAGGCAGAGGGAACCTAGTGTTAAGACACTCCGTTCCCCACTTTCTGCCGGATTCTCGAGGCATTGCGTGTTGAGTGGCAGAACTCAACGCCGCGCTTTGCCTCGACACCAGAGCGAAGAAATGGAAATATAAATTTAAGTAAATATTTCATCTCCTCGAGAGGGGATCGAACTCACAACCAGTCGGTTTTACAGTCACACTTTGTGCCCCTGCGCCACGACTGGCCTCGTGTCTATATTAGATCCACGATGTCTATATTAGATATTTATTATGATATCACAAATTTAGTCCTAGGGAATTTAAATTTAATAGCTATAGCTAAAGTAAAAAAAGGTTGATTTAAAAAAAAAACTTTAAATAATTTAAATTTCGGATATTAGTTTTCACTTTTTCAGATCTGTTCTACCGTGTCAAATTGGCTAAGCTAATATTGTAAGCTATGGATATGTTTGTGACACAGCCTGAATATTGATATATTCAATATTGTGGTTATGCATCAAAGGCCTGTACAGTATACATTGTTTAACTAATACCTTTATTGCGGAGCAGGCTTATGTCACTACTATTAAATATACTTTCTAGTACCGGTCAGGTAATTATCGACCCGAAGATTTTCCTGTTTTTTTCTTATTTCGTGTTTGGCAGATCCAGGGGCAAATCAAACCTGGTGTTGGATTCAAGGTCATTCTGACTATATAAAAAATATGTATATACTAAGTTTTCGTAAAGCTGTAGCATTTTAATTTACTCTAGTGTTAATGGATCGGATAGAACCTGACCCGCACTAGCATTTCATCCCGCCACTACTGCACCAGGCGAAATTTTATACATCTATGATGCAGTGAAAGTGTTGATATTATAGTCATTATACGAAAAAAAATATAGAAATTACTTTTATTTTTTTATTTTTGAGACAGTCGTGGCACACCTCGGTCAACGCGACAGTTGTTGAGCCCGGCGTTGAGTTCCGTCACTTAACATGAAATTGGGCAGAACGGATTGTCTTAACGGCCTAGCGTTAACTAGGGACTAGTATTTACCCTGCAATAAGTAGTAGTTATGTGTATTGTGATTGATAATTTTTAGAGAGAACCTACACTTCTGAGTTCTCTATTTTTTGTATATGTATTTGCGATAGTGAAACACTCAATCCTTTTGTTTGTTTTTTCGTATATCATCATATATTTTTCTATATAAGCGTAAGCGGAAGGCGTGTAAAGATACTCCATTTCCCTCGGTGAAAAATAAATGTAATATAATTATTCATCCGAGTGGGTATTGAACCCTCAATCATCGCATTTACAGATGCTATTTAACTGTAATACGACTGCCTCAAATTGGTGAACTACTTCCCTTTTACTTTTCAATGTAATTGTAAAAACAATACCGTTTGTTACAAATTTGAATGGTAAAGAAATCTCTAAAAAAGGTAAAGCTTAAACAGGAGCGAGCAATAAAAGCTAATACAACAAGTTAACTTGTCCCTGGAGTGTTTTAATTTAAACGAAACAATATTAAACATTGATGATGTTAAAGTAGTACTGAACATGACTAAAACATGACAAAAAATGAAATTAAAATAAATACTTGATATTAAACTTTTTAATTCTTTTCTAGTTAATTTTGAATTCAAGGTTAAATCAACGTCTTTATGTCAGAGAATTGTAGGCATATATTTCTTATTCCAGTGGACAATTTTATAATTTTCCAATAGATGTCTACTATTTCTTGTAAGGATATATAGAAAAGAAACTACTTATTATTCCATGAATTCACCAGGAATGCGGATACCGGGCCTGGGACTTGCAATCCAAACGTAGGGTTAAGGTTCTTCTTTAAGGCTCGTATTTGTAAGTTGCTCTCAAGCCTAAGATCGATATTGAGATTTCGATTTCATTCATAAAATTTTAATTTTATAAATTTATAAATACTGGCCCAATTGCACATTAACCAAATTCGAGATGATTCTTCTATTGTCACCTTTAAAGTACTTTCGAGAAATAAATGCATGCTAGCCTTACACAGACGTGGTTTTATGTAACGTAACTATAAAAGTAATTACACGCTTACATAATGATATATTTTTTAGCATCATAATGTATCCTGCACACTGCATGATAGGCAGAGGGAACCTAGTCTTAAGACATTTAAGACACTCCGTTCTCCATTTTCCGCCGAATTCTGGAAGCATTGCATGTTGAGTGACGGAACCCAACACCGCGCTTTGCTTTGACACCAGAACGAAGACAATGGAAATATTAAATATTTCATTTCTTCGTTCCTGTAGAAAACGCGCAGACGAACGATTTCATAAATAGAAATACTTTATAAAGCATAAATATATTTCATTTAAATTGAAGAAAACTTCCAAGTAAAAAAGAACAAAAACTAGTGTAAAAGAACAAATTTCAAACCTAAGTAGCCTTACAAGATTGGCACGTACCTACATACAATTATGGCACTGGAGGCAACTGAAGTTGACGGGTTTCTTTCACTTAGAATTATGTGCTAAGCCCAGCTAAAGTGGGCAGCTTTGTGAAAATAAGATTTAAATAGTAATAAGGAATATTTTTCAAGAAAATATTTTCTGAAAAAAAAAAACGAGAAAAAACTTACAACGTAAGCTCCTCTATCTTCTTATTGCGTTTTCTGTTTCGCTGATTGCTTTGATTAAATTATTTAAAGATTTTTTTATTTTAGCTGTCAACATATATAAGAACTGTAAGTGCAGGTTCAAATACAAGTATATTGCATACTTGCAGTTAATCCTGTAATTTAATGATAAAGAAATTTAGTGCCAACTTATTGTAAATAAATATGTGTAACATTCGTATTCCCGACTATTCCTTTATATAAGCAGTGTAATTTTTAAATGAGGAATTGTGTGCGGGACATAGCGTATAACCGAATTTATTTTTTAAAGATACATAATCTTAGTGATTTAAAAAAATATATATAGTACCTACTAAAGGCCAGTTGTGGCGCAGCGGCACAAAGTGTGACTGTAAAATCGTTGTGGGTTCGATCCCCACTCGAGGAGATGAAATATTTACTTAAATTTATATTTCCATTTCATCGCTCTGGTGTCGAGGCTAAGCGCGGCGTTGAGTTCTGCCATTCAATACGCACTGCCTCAAAACTTCGGCAGAAAGTGGGGAACGGAGTGTCTTAACACTAGGTTCCCTCTGCCTACCCTGCTGTGTGCGGGGTACAGCGTGAAGCTGATTTATTTATTTTTTATTTATATACTAAGGCTAAAATTTGACTCTTATATAATATTTTGTCACAATAGTTTCTAACGTCATCTGCAGATAATTTCCGTTATAAAACACTTTTATAGCGCCATGGCCGCTTTACGGCCTTGCGCTACGAAGAACTGGTGTAATAATTCTGTGAAATGATACATTGGGCGAATGAACATTGTTATTTGGTCAGATTACGCGTATGTTTCTTTTGTTTTTAAAGGGAATTTAATATGTATTTTAATTTAAGCGTATAATTAATGATGTTTTTAAATTTAGTTGTACATTTAGTGTATTGAGGCCGGTCGTGGCGCAGCGGCACGAGGTGTGACTGCAAAACCGACTGGTTGTGGGTTCGATTCCCACTCGAGGAGATGAAATATTTACTTAAATTTATATTTCCATTTCTTCGCTCTGGTGTCGAGGTTAAGCGCGGCGTTGAGTTCTGCCACTCAACACGCAATGCCTCCAGAATCCGGCAGAAAGTGGGGAACTGGGTCTTAACACTAGGTTCCCTCTGCCTACCCTGCTGTGTGCGGGATACAGCGTGAAGCTAATTTAATTAATTTTTTTTTTTTTATTTAGTGTATTTTTAGGCTGTCGTTGTGGATTATTGGGATTTTTGGGTGACTGCAACTCGGGGGTTCCCTTTCTTTACTCTGGTAAGAAGACAAAGCGTATTGTGAGGAGATTCCTCTTTCTGGACCCTTGTCCCACCCGCGGAAGAGTATTTTTTTATGTTTTTTATAGCAATATATATTTAAAAATATAACATTTATTTCGCTTGTAATAAAAATATAAATCATATTTTATATTTCCAATTATCAATATTAAATAATGAAAAATAAAACTCGGTAATTAATATTTGACACTTCATAACATACAATATCAAACAGCATACCTCTATAACATATTATTTGATCAATTTCGCAATAAGCTTATATCTAATACTCCATATATACTGATTAGCTCGTGTCACACACAATATTACCATACGAGTATGCCACAAGAGACCTCGCCAACCTAAATAGCATCTCTCATTATAATCCCTTTTAAACTACGATCCGCATATAGTCAAAACAATAGGGTGAGAAAATGAGAGTCTTATTTACTACCATTCAGATAACTTTTACCCTCAATTAAATTTTAACATGGTCTGTTGGGATATGTGGAATATTTACCCTTTTGTTATATAAAATTATATTCATTGTGAAAGATTTCTATTGAGGTGTCCGTAGCCCGGCCACAAGGGTGTGACTGTAAATGCCATGGTTGTGGGTTCGATTCCTATTTAGGGGCATGATGTATTGGTGCGATAATATTTGCATTTCCTCGCTCCTGGTAACAAGGCAAAGCATGGCATTGAGTTTCCCTTCTCAACACGTATTGCCTCGAGAATTCGAAGGAACGTGGGGAACAGAAGTAGTTTTCCCTGCTTTGTACGGGATTCAGTGTGAAGCTAAAAAAAATAGAATTTATATATTTTATTGGGCCATCATAGTAGATTGAAACAACTTACGACTTTTTGTTAAATAGTTTTGTATTGACTTTTTGTTTTTTGACTTTTGATTTCCTTATTAAAGAGAAGATCAAACATTTGACTAAGCGTTAGCCTTACAGGGTTTTCAATGAGCTCAGCTAGCTCTACTTATTTTAATGAATGCTAAATTACAATGATGTACTTTGTTTTCTTAATGTATTAAGCATCATTACAATTAAAAGATGTAAAAAATTATAACATGAAATTGCAGATCATTCTTAGAGAAGTCCATTTTTATTGACCAGCTTTTAAATTTTGCCATAATTTTTTACTATGGTTTTTAATCTTAAACCAACAAACAAGAATGAATATTTAACGTCAAACCGTCGGAATGGTATTAGTGTCCGGAAGGATTTCGTACCATTATCTAGTAAAAATGAAGAAAAAGCGTGTTTGTTGTATGAAAGCCCCCTTAAATAATTTATTTATTCTGCTCTTTAGTATCTTTTGATATCTGAAAATTTCAACTGTCTAACTAACATGTGTCATGAGTTTACATCTGATGACAGACAGACAGACGGAAAGCGCAGTAGTATAGTAGTAGTAGTACAGTAAGGTCCTGTTTTACCGGTAGTAGGTGGGGCTACTTCTAAATGTAAATGTAACGTTGAAGGTTCGAATCCCTCTCGGGGGAATAATTATATTTATTTTTATTTCCTCGCTTTGGTAGGCGAAACCAGATATTGAGTGCCTCTACTCATCACCTAATGTTTTAAAAATTAGGCAGAAAATTGTAAACAGAGTGTTTTGACACTAGATTGCTTACCCTTTTATAACAAAAAAAATATGTTATATTTGCATTTAACATGCGTATTAATAGTTTTTTGGAAGTAAAAGTAGTTTGGAAGTAAAAGTTCATCGTCATATTTCAAAAACATATACAAAGCTACAAAGTAAAAATCTTTAATCTTCACAAATCGATTCATGAAGTCAACCGAAGTAGATGGAAATGCGCGTTCTAGATACCTTGCCGCAGATGAAAAATAGGTATCGAGAGTAAACTGTAGGTACATAATTTATAAGCTATTCTTGAATACTGTCAATTGATTGAATATAACGAGATATCTACATAAAATAAATAAATCAGCTTCACGCTGTATCCCGCACAGAGTAGGGTAGGCAAAAGGAACATGGTATTAAAACACTCCGTTATTCACTTATTAATCTTTACGAATTCTGGAGTCACTGCGTGTTGAGCGGCGGAACCCAACGCCGCGCTTTGACTTGTCACCAGAGCGAAGAAATGGAAATATAAATTTAAATAAATAATTCGTTTCTTCGAGTGGGGATCGAACCCACAACCAATCGACTTTACAGTCACACTTTGTGTTCCTGTGTAACGACTGGTCTATAATCTAGTATTGTGCCTTGTGGTCAACATATATACTCGAAAGGCCATATATGAGAAACTGAACCCATATATATGCTTTTACCATATTTTCAAAAATATTAATTATATTTGTGCAGATTTTAACGTTGTTTAAACACTGATGTTAAGTTTCTTGGAGCGTATTCACCAGTAATAACATATTTGTTTCCCAGAAATAATTGTAATCGATTATCTAAAATTAAACAATGTTTTAGCTGTATTCCAAAAATAGCAGCAGAAAATAATTCACTTCTCGTAATAGAAATCGAACCAACAACCATCGCGCCACTGTGAGTTAGTTTGACAATAAAAAATATATAAAAATAAATTTAAAATTTACAATAACAAATCTCAATATCTGTATTAATGATTTGAATGGAAATAAAAATAAAATATAGCACTACTAGTTACTACAACAACCGATGAGTATCTTAGCTTGTTAGAATCTTATTAATATATTGACCAGGCCACTGTAAAACCGACTGGTTGTGGGTTCGATCCCCACTCGAGGAGATGAAATATTTATTTACATTTATATTTTCATTTCTTCGCTCTGGTGTCGAGAGGAAAGCGCGGCCTTGAGTTCCGCCACTCAACACGCAATGCCTCCAGAAATTGGCGGAAAGTGGGGAACGGAGTGTCTTAACACTAGGTTCCCTCTGCCTACCCTGCTGTGTGCAAGATACAGCGTGAAGCTGAAAAAAAAATTAATTGAAATATCTCGAAATTTGATCTTCTATTCAGTTTTTTAATAAATTGAGGTCAATCTTAATTCAGATTCCGAAAAAAATTGTCACCAAATTCTTCCGTTCGTCTTTGATGAGTCAGCTCGTCGTATTGATTTAGATTCAATTTATAAGAAATGTTACTTTCCGTCGAATTCGGGACCATTTGTCAATATTTGATTTTAAATAATGAATATTTTTACAAGATTGATTGATTGATTGATTGATGTAAAAATGTACTGAAAGTAATGGTATTTTTTAAAGAAAGGAATTGGTGGGTAGTTGCATAAAATATCTGATACTTTATTTTATAATTGTAGTAATAGAGTAGATATTATGTTATTATATAAAATATTTTTTCTTCCGCATTTGATTTTCTCTTACTACTTCCTTGTTGTAGAGGAAAATATCTTTACACTAGTATATCAAATCAAATCCGCTTCACGCTGGTATCCCGCTCACAGGAGGGTAGGCAGAGAGAACCTGGTGTGAAGACCTTTCCCCAATTACCGCTGATTTTTTTTTTGAGGAATTGCGTGTTGAGTGACGGAACTTTACGCAGTGCTTGCCTCGGCACTAGAGCGAAAGATTTGAAATATAAATTTAAATAAATATTTAATTTCATCGAGTGGGGATTGAACCCACAACCAGTCGCGTTTACAGTCACAGTTTATGCGCCTGGACTGGCCTCAGCTAGTATATCAGTTGCTAATTAAGGTCGGCTAAGTTTCAAAATTATGATTCTACTATATGACAACTGCTTTCTTGAAATACTAAAAAATGAACACTGACATTAATCATAGGACCGGGTTGTGGAATATTGTGGTACTATCACAAATACAATGTGTAGTACAATGGCTTAGTTGTAATAAAACTGATTTGTAAAAAAATATAGAATTGACGCAACGGCTGTCGCTTCTACTCCCACTCAGGGGGGGCTAATTGTATATAAATTAATTTCATTTCCCTGCTTTGGTAGACAAAGTACGGCGTTAAATTACGCCATTCAACTCAACAATATCTCCACAGTCAAACAACATAACAGACAAACAGACAAACTTGCAAAATGAACAATTATATATATTTGGTAGCAAATATTTCAGATGTAAAGGCACATGAATTCAAATTGAACACAAACATTTAGGAGTACATCTAGGATGTTAACGTTGATCTATTGAACTTACGTAAACACCGATAGCTTTGCTTCATAATATCTTTACTATAATATATCAATATTGGTGACTTACAATAATAATTTATGCCTATTTGCTTTGATGTGATCTCTGTATGTTTGTATATTATTAGTCTCTGGATAATAAAAACAATGATATATTGTTTTTTATTTTTCTAACTTCCATGCTGTACCCCGCATATAGCAGAATAGACAGAGGAAACCTAGTATTACAACACTCCATTGGCCACTTTCCGCCGTATTTGGAAGCATTGCGTATTGAGTGGTGAAACTGAACGCCGTGGTTAAAATTAAATATTAATTAATAATAATTCATTTATCCGAGTAGGGATCGAACGCACAACCGTCGCGCTTACGGAAACAAGCCTGTACCCCTGCGTCACGACGGATTCAATTGCTTTATATTGTGTTAAAAAATGTACACAAAAAGAACTTTAAGAATAATAATAAGATAGAATAATAAATAGATAGATTTAATATATAGATGATAGTGGTAATTTTAAGATGGTACGATTACCACTCAAATTTTATTTATTTTTTTAAACATCATTTTGTAGCTCCTCCACCGTAGCATTCGTAGCGCTGGCGCTGCGTTTACTACCCCGCTAGGGATACAGCGTGAAGCTAGATTAAAATAGATTAGAATAAACATTATTAAGCTTATATTTTTAGATCCTGACTTAATGTATCTTTATTTTTGTTCCAGATCTTGATGTGAAAACTATATTTGTTGGAATAATATTCATAGCAACAATAAACGTCACAGGCGGAGATTTACTGAGTGATGTACCAAAAGTAGTATACCAAAAAGAGAGTCCATATAAGGACATAATAGAGCCGGAACCATTACCAGTTCTACATGCGAATGACAGCAAATGTAAAATATCAGAATATCAATGCTTTAATAAGAGATGTATACCGATTAATCGATTCTGTGATGGCAGCAACGATTGTGGAGATGCTTCAGATGAGCCGAGACATTGTACACGTGAGTATTTCTTTTTATTTTTTGCTAAAAATCGTGAATTTGTCGTGGATTTCTCTTCTTTGAGTCTATGATAATGATTTTAATGTTAAAACTGATAATCTGATAATAAGTGTCCAGGTAAAGAAAAATTCCAACTTAATATATTATAATTTAAGATAATTTAGTATTATATATTTATATAATATTTATAAATTATAAATAATCGTCGTGATGTTCTTGTGATTGTGTAAAAAATATTATTTGGAATATAAACAATATTCCAAATAATATTTTTTACCAATAACAAATACTTAGTGAAATTATAAAAATAAATTGGATAGTGTTACATTTTTTCATATCAATGATATAATTTTACATTAACAACAATAAATATATATCAAAAGAATTTTGAGATGAACAAAAGCCTATTATTCTCTTTTAGGGAAATTTCGTATACCAGCATTTACCTCTTTCTAAACCCAAAATATCCATTTAAATGAAATTTTGACTTATTCGTCCATGTCGTGTAACAGCTGAGCGACAAACTCGGCTGTGTTTTATTCAATTTTATGTTGGTTGAGTAGGTTTTTAGGCAAAAACATTTCCTGAAAATGGCATGTGTCGCTGATATGTCAATGTTGGGATAAAAAATTTCCAGCTCTGATTTTTATTTTAGCTTTTTCGACATAAATGTTTGTGAATCGTCTTAAATGTTTATATCTACAGATACGTGAAATATAATTACATATTTCGAGTTTGGGTTTTGATTTGGTTTTTTATTAATTTTATTTTATTGGCTTTATATATATAAAGCGAAGAAACTACAGAACATTCCATAATATTTTAATTGCCAGTAGACTCTACTTAAATCGTAGATATCGTCTATGTACTATATTTGTTGAAAACAAATGTATAAATAATTTTCAAAAAGTACAGAACAGAAAATTTGTATAGAAATATTTAAAAAATTAAGCGCGGTGTTGAGTTCCGCCTCTCAATACGCAATGCCTCCAGAATTCGGCGGAAAGTGGGGAACGTAATGTCTTAACACTAGGTTCCCTCTGCCTATCCTGCTGTGTGCGGGATACACCGTGAAACTGATATAATTTTAATATAATAAAAATATATAAAAAAATACATAAATACATTACAAAAAAAATAAAAAATCTTTTTAAAGTAATCTTAATACACTTCTCGTTCCGATTCAAGTAGAAAGCGGAAAACATAACTAATCCCCTTTACAAGCACTCGATCTATCTATCTAACCCCTCACTGCAACGAATTGCTACGAAACTTTAGCTACTTTAACTGCTTTTATCCAAGAAAATGTTCTGTAAAATTTTCTTCATGAAATCGTAGTTGTATGTTTACCTATTTATGGTTGTAAGTTGGTTTTATACAGCGAAATATATTTAAAACTGCAGTTTATAGATCCATTTTAAATATTGTTAATATACATTTCAAAAGTAAGGAAATTAGTAAGTGTTGCTGGTGTAGTATCTGACTGTATACACGATGTTTGTCATTCATTCTTAATTTAATTTTTAGAATGATTTTATTTCAATTAATTTTAGTTCCTTTTTTAAGTGCAAGGGGCACAAAGTGTGATTGTAAAATCGACTGGTTGTGGGTTCGATCCCCACTCGAGGAAAATAAATATTTATTTACATTTATATTTTCATTTCTTCGCTCTGGTGTCGAGGCAAAACGTGGCGTAGAATTCCGCCATTCAAACAAGCAATGCCTTCAGAATTCGGCAAAAAATGAGGAACGGAGTGTCTAACACTAGGTACACTGCCTATCCTGCCTAAATGAGTGCGGGATATAATGTGACGCAAAAAAATGTTTAAAATATTATTTAGTTAAATGATGTTCAACCCAAACCAGACAACAGAATGTTTAAGTACTTGTCTTAAAATTTATTCAATGAATGAAAAACACAAATTTATATTTTTTATCATTATTTTTAATGTTGGAACTTTGAGTAGCTGTTTTAGTAGTTCGGCTAAAAAAATCCTTGTATATAACAAATAAATATTTCTCTCCATAATCTTCACTGTAACTTTTAATATTTTTAACATTACGTTGTAAAGAAAGTGTCTTAAGTAGATTCTGATTGTCGTGTCTCTTCAGTTAGATGCTGATTGTCGTTTAGATCATTATTCGGGAGTCTGATTTGAATGTTACATATCGCTTAAACTATTTTGACGTACTCATTTAACTATGTGATCTGGATAATTTTTCTTTTCTATTTCTATTTACATGCATACTGAGACTACACTATTTCACCCTTACCTATTATCGTTAATATTGACGTTTAGACGTTTTTGTATGATTCTAAAAAATATATAAATCGAGCGGTAAGAGAGGTAGGGGAGACCTCGGTTGACCTTCGAAAATACAGTATCAAAATAAACACAATCGTATATATAATAGTAACACAGATACTGGAGGAAGGTCACGTAAAAAGCGTGAGGACCCCCCAGAGGGCATGTATGAAGAGGTTGATGACAGTGGACAAGGCGAAAGAGGTTTGTAGAGACCGTAGCGTTTGGCTCTCCGTTCTCTCTGACTACCCCGCTAGGGATAAAGCGTGAAGCTAGTTATAGTTATATAAATCGAGACATTCTGGTTTAAGCGAAATTTTTTTTGAAAGAAAATACTTGTATAATCATTCAATTAATATAAAAAGATACTGAAAAAATGCATATATGGTATAAATTTGGTCTCTGTCAACCTGATAGATTTCTCAAAATGATTTTTTTACTAAAAACTGAAAGGCTCTGGTATAAAGTTCACAAAATGGCGTTTAGACCAAACAGCCTTTCAACTACATTTTTTTTAAATTACATCTGTACCTATACTTACTCATACTGTACTTACTTACTAATTCATACGATGTAAATCTGCGTCAAAATATTTCACATTCAACTTTTAAAATAGGCGTTCATTTTTTCATAATGACGCTCCTTATAATTTCCTTGCAGGATATTTTTAAAGCCTTCTCATTAGCAGATCTCTTTCTAAATAGAGTTCTAGCAAAATATTTTGTATAGCTTACATGTAACCTCATCTATACAGTGAATATTAAAAATGTAAAGTGAATTTTATTTCATGTGAAACAAAGTATGTTATATAAAAATCTATAAGATGCATATTTTGTATTTAATAATGGCCCGGAAATATCATTTGGAAAATAGTTCACAGAGCGATGTAAATTGAGTCTTGATAAAATATCATATCCTTTTGATATTATTTTTATAATAACATGTTTAATAGTATTTTTTTTAGAAATTATTTCAAATCACTTAACTGTAAGTTAAGTAAATTTCAAGGATATATAGTAAAATAAACATAAAGAAGTTAGTGTCAATACAGTCTTCTGCACTCTCCGCCTGAATTCGAGACATTGCGTGTTGAGCATCAGAACTTAACGTAGCGCCTTGTGTTACTAGAGCTAGGGAAAAAAACTTTGAGTGGAAACCGAATCTACTACCATCGTGTTCACATTCAGACGCTGTCCCATTGCGCCACATTGGTCTAAACATGGATATTTAAAGTATAAAAATATCTTATATTGACCAAAGTAACTTAGTTTAGCATTTAGTTATTTTTCACTCAATCTATAAAAATTATTCGGATATAAATATCCTCTTATGTTTGGTTTACGTAAATATGATCACATTAACAATTTTCGTGCTCAACTTAAATGGTTTCCAATCTAACTTAGTCGTGGCTTGCATATTCTTTCTCTACTTATCCGCTGCTTTATTCTGGAATAAATTTTCTAAGGCAATTCAATATATTAACAAATGTATCGAAGCATCATATGAATAAGAAATGACTATTTTATGAGACTATTTTATCCAAAAATTATCTTTTTTTATATCATTATCATCGTAATACCATTTGTGAGAATAGTTTTATTTATTCCTAAGTGACCAAGCGGTTATTCACACTTAGCTTAACATGTGGTATTTTTTTTAGTTCAAAATATCTTCCAATGAAATTTGAAGTCACAAGAAGACATCTAAACATTTCGTCCAGGACAACGCCGCACCTACGCCACTATGGCGTCTTACTTAGTACTTGGCCTACTAAGTATATATTTTTTTAGCGTCAGAATACCTAGGGAGCCTAGTGTTAAAACTCTCTACTCCCCAGTTGCCATCGAACTCAACGCCGCGCTTTGCCTCGACACCAGAGCGAAGAAAATGAATATTCTTTCATTTCCTTTCCTCGAGTGAGAATCGAACCCGAAACCGAACTGTCGTGTTTACAGTCAGTCACACCTCGTGCTCCTGAGCCACGATTATTAAAGTTAACGACTAAATATGATGTTTAACATTAACGTTTATTTTACTTGTCAAAAGCCTCTCTCTTTGAAAATCGCCTTATGTTATAATTGAGTTTATGAATGCCAGCACACGGAGCTCATTCCAATCCTATTCCCTCCATAATACGTAAAAGTGGATTTACTGTGGATCACTTTGTCTTTTGCCTTGTCGATATTAAATTAAAATATTAAATTATACTTAATCATTTCAAGTCTCGGAATCTCTTTTGTGAAATATAACAGATGTTATCTATAGTAAATATAGAAATGATTGTTTTAACTTCTCCTCTAGCCAGGGGGGACCTGGAAACCTAGTGTTATAACAGTCCGTTCCTATTATAACATGGCCATTTTCCACCAAATTTTGGAAACATTTAAACAAACGCCGCGATTTGCCTTGTTACCAGAGCAAATATTTCATATAATTGAAAACATTAAGTACGTCTCTTCTTTGAGTAGGAATCAAATTCACAACCTATCCCGTTTACAGTCGCACATTTTGCCCCTGCGCCACGTCTAGTCTCAAAATTTTTAAGGTCCTAATGATGCCATAAAAGTTTATTTATTATAATAAAATGCTTCATAATAATTAAACATTGCCTTTTTCTGTGTTTATTGAATATCCGACTTTTGTAGACCTTTTTTTTTCTTGTGTACTATACCAAAATTTTCTACTCCCATCATCATTTAACATAACATTATTAACTATTACACGGTATTCATAATATCAGTAAAAATGTGAAATATTTAAAAAACAAATAATACGATACGATAAAATTTAAACGCTCTTTTTGTTTCAATTCGTTTGGTGTAATTTATTTTTAATAAAATATGTATACAATTTATCGCGTGGCTCCCGACAAATATGGAATACTGAAAACATTTGTGTATATGTAAATTACTTTGAGCTGTACAGATAAAATATATATAAAAAGTGCAACGGGACATAATCTGAAGGAAAGCTTGATGGTTGCGGGTTCAGTCCCGGTTAAGTGAATGATTGTATTTAAAATGCATTGAGGCCGGTCGTGGCGTAGCGGCACGAGGTGTGACTGCAAAACCGACTGGTTGTGGGTTCGATCCCCACTCGAGGAGATGAAATATTTACTTAAATTTATATTTCCATTTCTTCGCTCTGGTGTCGAGGTTAAGCGCGGCGTTGAGTTCTGCCACTCAACACGCAATGCCTCCAGAATTCGGCAGAAAGTGGGGAACGGAGTGTCTTAACACTAGGTTCTCTCTGCCTACCCTTCAGTGTGCGGGATACAGCGTGAAGCTAATTTAATTTTTTAATTTTAATTTAATTAATTTAAAAGAAGAGACTAGAGGAGAGTCTTAACACTGGCTTCTTTATGCCTACCCTGGCATTGTACTTTATAGCAACTAGTAATTTAAGCTTATCCAATTTCTTAGACACGTACAAAGTTTCAAAGCGCTTCGTTACCTTTTTGCACGCTTCGTATTATCTTCAAAGGGCTATTTATTAAGTTTTACTTTGTGCAGCAACTTATTTCCAAAGGACCATTTCTCTTATTTCAGCATTTAGGTAAATTGTACTCCAACTTTATATAGATGTGCTGTAATTGTAATATATTTAAATTAAATTAGTTAACTATTCAATAATTACTTTCTTGACAACAAAACACATAATATATAACGCAATTTTCAGCTGATCTGATATTTGGGAGTCTGTTCTGAGGCCGTAGTTGCGCATAGGCACAAGCGTATGATTTCAACGCGAGGTGGGTTTGATTGACACACGGAGGAATGGATTATTATTTATTAATATTTTTATTTCTTCGCTCTGGTACCGTATGGAACAGAGTGTCTTAACACTAGGTTCCCTCGGCCTATTCTGCTATAAGTTAAAAAAAAAATCACGTATGTATCTCCAAATTGGAAGAACAAAGCGTCAGATTTTTTTTTTTTTTTTGTCACAAATATTTAAAATAAGTATAGATAATACTTTTGGGTAAAGTAAAGTTCAATACTATTGGTAAATGCACATAACAGTAAGTAATATTTTACCATTTATTCATAGAAACGTTGATAAATGGCGTAGTATGAGAAATATTTGATATGAAACATCCAAAAAGAAAGTCTTTCAGTAAACAACCTCACTCAGTATTGGAAAATTTATTTGGGGACTTGGGCTTGTGATATATTGAATGTTTCCTTTCAATCTGCTTTGAAGCTTTTCAATCAAAAAATGAGATTAAATGTATGAGTATGCGGCGATACTTGTTATTGATACATATCAAACGATATTTCAATGTCGAATCATCTCTGCAGCATACTAAGTATTTAAGAGTTTGACCTAATTCGAGTTATGGAGTTACTGAAGCGGAAAAAGGAAAATATTTTGAATGTAATCATTTCTCCGAGTGGAAATCGAACTGCTTACACTGCCCGTCTCCCTGACGATTTTTCATATTAGTAAAAATTGTACTAGTCCAATAAATATTGTATAATAGTGTTTCATCACTCTGTATTATTAAACATATAATAAATAATCTGTTTAGCATGTAAATTTTTATATTAAAAGTTAACTTCCAATTACTAACATAAACTTTAAAATGACATGTTTTTAGTTTTAAATAAGCTTTATCCTACAGCCCCTGTATATATGTAGATATAAAGATAAAAAATAAATAAATCAGTTTCACGCTGTATGCCGTACACTGCAGGGTAGGCAGAGGGAACCTAGTGTTAAGACACTCCGTTCCCCACTTTCTGCCGGATTCTGGAGGCATCGCGTGTTGAGTGGCAAAAATTAACGCCGCGCTTTACTCCGAAACCAGAGCGAAGAAATGGAAATATAAATTTAAATAAATATTTCATCTCCTCGAGTGGGGATCGAATCCACAACAGTCGGTTTTACAGTCACACTTCGTGTCCCTGCGCCACGACTGGCCTCACTAAACTTATATAAAGAGGCTTTCAAATAGCCTTAGTCCAGAATTTCAACTTGCAACCACCGCGTTCATTCAGCCTCGCAACAACTGATATATGATAGCGTAAATTATCATTAATATATATTATAGCTACTCTCATATATTCCCAAATATATAAAATTATTACTACGAAGGTAATCAGCGATCATCCAATATGTAATTAAATTTCAATAACCTGAATGAGTGCTTTTAATTTTATCACACAATGACGGTTTCCAACACATATTTTAATCATTTATTGCTAGATTTATTTTCATTTTATGTAAAATATGATATTTATTTTTATTTTATTTTATTCCATATAATCAAAAAGAATCCTAATAACAATATCAAGCTGATATTAATTGTTATTAGGATTTTTTTCACCTTCACGCTGTATCCTGCATATAGTATATGTATAGCAGTGTAGGCAGTGGTGAGCTAGTGTTAAAACATTCTGTTTCCCCACTTTCCGCTGAATTTTCAAGGTATTACGTGTTGAGTAGCGGAGCTAAACGCCGCACTTTTTTGCATTGTTTCCAGTTTGGAGAAATGAAAATATTATTATTAAATAATAATTAATTTCCCCGTGTGGGAATTGAATCCACAACTGTCGCGTTTACAGTCACACGCTTGTGCCACTACGCCACTTCAACTTTTGAGGCTATTGCGGCATAGTGGCACGGTATCTGTATGTAAGCGCGGTTTTATAAGTTTTAATTTCGCTCTTAACAATGCGGTTGTCGCGGAAAGTCTTTAATTCGAAGGGAAAGTATTTAACGGAGTGTTTTAACACTGCTTTCCGCCTACCCTGCAAAATGGAATAAAGCGTAAAGCTAATATTAACTTACTTATATTTCTCTTGCATAATACGAAGTTATCTACTTCGAGAACATGGTTTAAGCACTTTGTATTTAATTTTCACCAATTTACAGAGTCCTTAAATATTGTAGAATATTGCTAAAATATTAGCAGAATAATATAGTAAATAAAATTTTCTAAATTCTATTTAAGACGTTTTAATTCATAATTTATAAAATAATAACACCGACCAATCTAATAGCCTTATAGTTCAGACTATAAAGGAATTTTCGATTTTCTTATTATAACATGTTTACGCCAAAATTTAAAATTGAAAGCAAGCTTTTAAAGATAAAAAGAAATAATTTAATTTCTCATTTTATAAAATAATCCTAAACGAATTCTTAATTAAAAACATTCTTTACAATATTTACTTATGTTTCTATCCCTATTATTTTAGAACGACCTAAGCAAAGATACTTTACAATGAAATTTCTAACAATAGCTTTGTGAGGCTTCTCTAACTTGTTGACGTCATAGTAGCGCGGTTTAGCGTGTATTTCAAAAAATATTATTGTGGATTGTATATTTTCTCTGAGGAGTTTTGTATTTATAAAATCAATATTTTTTTTCAGCTTAATGCAAAGCAAGTGTAGAAGAAAAACATAGTGTCAAGATATTCCTTTCTCCGCTGAATATAATTTTTTAATTTTTTTTTTTTTTTATTTTTTTATAAAATAAATAAAAATAAATAATCTATAATCATTTATATTGTTATCATTCCCCCGAGGAGAAATCGAATCCATCCAGTCTTAGTTGTTTTAAATTAAATAGTTGATTTAAATACGTCAATGTAACGTATTTATCGGAATAGATTGGAATTGTCAGACAGAGAGAAATAATTATTTATTTGAATAATTATTTATTTAATAATTATTTATTTATTTTGATTTGAAAAGTTTCTTAATAAACCTTCATAAATTATCTATATCGAATGCAATGTATATAAACAGTTAAAAATCAGTTTCACACTGTATCCCGCACACAGCAGGCTAGTCTGAGGGAACCTAGTATTAAGACACTTCGTTCTCCATCTTCCGCCGCCTTTTAGATACATAACATGTTGAGAGGCGGAACTCAACTCCGGGCTTTCCTCGATATCAGAGCAAAGAAATGGAAATATAAATTTAAATACATATTCCGTTTCCTCGAGTTAAGATCGAACTCACAATTAGTGGCACTTACAGTCACACTTTATCTCGCTGAGCTACGAATGGCCTAAAATACTTAAATATTTTTATTAAATTACCCAATACATTATATAAATATAATAATAAATATGAATCGTAATAAACTTTAAAGCACTAGATAGTTTTTTCTAGTGCTTAAAAAACACATGGACGTCGGCAACGGCGAGCCTGAGGCGGATTGAATCTGTCATTATTAAGTTTTAATGAACTCGTCCACAATATCGCCCTGAGGATAAACAAAGGATATTGTTCTTTACGTACTGTGAAATAAGGAATAAAAATCTATTTTGTTTTAATGCAATGATAATTTATATCGCCAAGTTTTACTTATAATTTTCTCATTTAATATGCATATGGCATATTATAATCAATAGATATTGTTAATTTTATATTAACTTTTTTTCACGTAAGGGTTGAAAAGCTTGTTAAAAATATGTATAAAAATAGATTATTGTATAAAATTGCTATTTTTGTAAACTTTTTTTATGATCCAAAAAGTAATGTAGTGTAACATTAAATGATAATATCTTTGCAACGCAATTCAAAAACATGGTAATCTTATAAGGATGTATATTAAAATCTGAACAAAACGAGAACGAACGAAAACATCAAAAAATAAATTAAACATAATTTCATGTTATAAACAAATTTCCCATTAAAACACATCGCACCTAGTCTCAAATAGTGTCATAATTCAAAAAATCAAAATATCGAGAAAAACGCGTTTGAAATTTATGCAAGCTTAATTTTTCACTCAATTTTTGGATCATAACTCAAAAAGTAACAAAATTATTGCAATATGATTTTTAGAAAGTTATTATGATTTTTGAAGCTCTTTTAAATGGTATAGTAGATATATTAAAAATATATTAAAAAATAAAAAACATTCAGTTGTGTCAAAATGTTGTAATTATGTAACTAGTGCCATCTAAGTTTAAATAGTAAAGCTATAATTATGCCACTTCGTGAGATACTATTTTAAGATATTTTGAAACTAATAGTACAATAAACGAGATTTTAATTTTTTTTTGAATTGTGATACTATTTGAACCAAGGTGCGACATGTATTTAGACAACAAAAATAAAATAACACTAACTATAGTCATAATTGGTTAAGAATGATAAATGCTACAATCAAAATGTTTATCTCCCCCTACGGCACCGACTGGAGACCATAGGCGATCGTAATAGGTCAGCCATCTGCATGCAAATCAAATTACAAAAGCGAAATTGTACTCACGTTGCGAATATTGAGTGGGTGCTTGTTTATACGGTTACTGACACTGGACCGGGCTCGTCTAACGATCCGTGTCGTATGTTTATTCACCGCATGGAGTATGGAATAATTAATATTACTTAAGAATTCCGGCAATCGACAGAAAGTGGGGAACGGAGTTTCTTAACATTAGGTTCCCTCTGCCTACCCTGCTGTGTGCGGGATACAGCTTGAAACTGAAGAATTTCTCAAGAAAATATATATTTTTTATACGTCCCATGACATCTTAAATTCTAACCGGACGCCGCAATTTTCTTACGTATCACCAGTCTTATCGTATCACCAGTCTTTCAGACCATTCCCCTTACAGCCGCGCCCAGCATCAGTATATTGGGCCTCAATGTTTCGAGTGACTGCCAGTATCGCGATCATTTGGAAAGCAAGGCCAAGTTGGCCTCGAAAAAACTGGGGGTCATCAACAGAGCGAGACGGTACTTCACGCCAAAACACTGTTTGGCCCTATATAGGGCCCAGGTTCGGCCTCATATGGAGTACTGTTGTCATCTCTGGGCTGGTGCACCCCAGTATCAGCTTGAACCATTTGATCGCATACAACGTAGAGCCATTCGAATCATTGGGGACCCAATAATCTGTGAAAGGCTTGATACTTTGGCTTTGCGTAGAGACGTTTCCTCGCTGTGCGTTCTCTATCGCATTTATCATGGGGAGTGTTCTGAAGAACTGTTTGACCTGTGGTATGGCCTACCCGCGGCAGTGTTTCCAGGTCGATATGACATGGGTACATTCAAAAAACGCGTCTATCTCCACCTTAAAGGCCGGCAACGCACCCGTAGCTCCTCTGGTGTTGCGCGGGGCCGTGGGCGGCGGTAATCACTTACCATCAGGTGACCCGAACGCTTGTTTGCCTTGTCCTTTTCCATAAAAAAAAATACTATATATATATTAAAAAAATCAGCTTCACGCTGTATCCCGGACACAGGATAGGCAGAGGGAAGGGAGAGGGAACCTAGTGTTAAGACACTCCGTTCCCCACTTTCTGCCGAATTCTGAAGGCATTGCGTGTTGAGTGTCAGAACTTAACGCCGCGCTTTGCCTCGACACTAGAGCGAAGAAATGGAAATACAAATTTAAGTAAATATTTCATCTTCTCGAGTGGGGATCGAACCCACAACCAGTCGGTTTTACAGTCACACTTTGTGCCCCTGCGCTACGACTGGCCTCTAAATGAATATACTGTATATGAATATTTGTATTTAAAACATAAACATAATTTCAGTCCGTACAAACGTGTGGTGTTAGTTCCGCCACTTAACACGCAAGGTCTATGGAACATGAGGTTCAATATTTACTTGTGTGTTATAGGAATTGATTGTCCAAGGGTGTATTACTCGCGTCTACAATGTTTAGAATTTAGCTGTCTTACTACCTTTGGTAAGTAAAATTATTTAAAAAAATATTATAGTACAATTCTACAGTACAATCTAGCCTTAAGTTTAGAATAAATATTATTTTTTTTTAAATGTTAAGAACATATGGTACAAACAAAGTATAAGTATATATTTTTTAAAGCTGTAGTTTTAAAAAATATATATATACATGCGTGTAATAAATGTCATGTATGAATAAATAACTAAATGTTATTTAAATATTATTTTATCTTTTATTACAAATTAATTGAAAATAAATCTATAACAACCGTACCTAACCTACCTATATGATAAACAAATATATACCAACGATATTACAAACTATTAACTTTCAATCTATAGTTTGTATCGAAATGTGTAGATTTAAATTGATTTGCTCAATGACTATTCTAATTTAAACTCTCGCGAGAAGCAACTTCGAAGCGAATCTATCAAGTTTCAGGTACAGTTGAAGCTTGTTCACAATGAATGAACTAATTAACGTTTGATGCCAGACACGCGAACGCTGATTGCAGTGTGTTTTGAAGCCCGCGTGAATACATGTGAATGTATGTGACAAATTATTATTTACTCCATAATATTGATGTTATTTGCGTTAGTCCTTACTATTGTTGTTGTTTGTTCCACTTTTACACTAAAAATACTGAACGAATTTAGATTAAACTTTACACTAGCTTTGCGTCTTCAGCTAACATCAGAATAAAACATAGGTACAATATAATATAAAAGTAAGCTTAAGAAGTGAAGCCGCGTTTTGGTCGCTACTTATGTAATATATTAATTTAAAATCTATAAGAAGCAGTTAAAAGATCAGCATTTGTAGTTTTTTTATGTAAAAAAACAAGGCAAACTATCGTACGAGTCATCTGATGGTAAGTTATCATTGCCACTCACGTCAACGTGTAACACCAGATAAGCTACAGGTGCATTGTTGGCCCTTGAGATGGACGTAGACATGCTTTTTGAACATGTCCAAGTCGTATCGACAATTCGGTTAGAAAATTTGGTTATATGTCAAACAGTTCCCTCGAACACATTCCGTGAATAATGCAGTAAAGAACGCACAACGAGGTGACGTCCCTACACCAAAGTCTATTAAGCTTTTCACAGATCATTAGGTACCCTACGATTCGAACGGCTCTACGTTGTATGCGATCAAATGTGTCAAGGTGAGACCGGAATGCGTCATCCTAGAGATGAGAACAGTACTCCATATGAAGCCGAACCTGAGCCTTTTACTGGGACAGTCACTGTTTTGGCTTGAAGTACTTTTTCGTTCTGCTGATGACGCCTAGCTTCTTCGAAGGCAACTTGGACTTGCTTTACTAGGGGCAATCACTCGAAATGCTAAGGCCTACTGGCCCAAGTGCTAATACTGAACGCGGCTTTTACGTGAAGTATTCTGGAAAACTGTTGACATGACAAATGGGTTTTATTCAGTAATAAACGCGCAAACTTGTGTCTCTTCTGAGTGTTGAATTGGACTTTCCTTTCAACCCATTAGGAAACATTTACAAGATTATTTCGTCACTGGTCAACGTTTTTTCGAGATAATCTTGCGCAGCCGGAGTATTCAGCGTCCACTGTGCTATCATCTGCAAAGTAATGTATGTTAGAATCTAAATGATATGCAGAAGACCACCGGTTGAGCGACCATGGCAGAAGCCATATTGACGATCATTGATGAATCGGTGATCCTCCAGATAAACCAAGACTTGGCTATTTATAAAGCTACTAACTGAGTTAGAATGCCGAAACAAATGCGTAAGCACCGGTGTCAGCTTATGAACATGAACGAAGTATTAAAGAAGAGATGGTATCTGGCGACTTGTGGATTTCCAAAAAAGACATAGTTTTAATATTTAGAAAGAAACGAGTATTTATTTTTATCAGTTTTAACTTTATTTAAGTTATATCGTAATTTAAATATGTTAATTTCTATAACAGGACATCTTTTTATAATGAACATGAATTATTAACATATTATTTACAAACGTAATACTTTTTAATTATTTTGTAAATGACCTATTTAATTTACGCTTCAGAGTTAGTGATTTCTAATTTAAATTAAAAACCTTGCGCTTAGTTTGACCTTTTTTTAAGCGAGCAAACTAACTCCTGACTCTATATTACAAAATAAAAATGAGATACTCAGCAGTTACCGGCAGTTGTAGTTTGCATTAAAGCGCAAGATTAAATCTCAACTTCAAGAATTGGTCCGGAAGCTTCAACGTTTCAGACTTTCAAACAACTCATCGTCATTAAACGTCAGAAGTTTTGTTTACTTAATGCTGTACAGATATCTAAGCTATAATAAAGAAAAGATAATTAAAATAATGATTTATATAATACAAATAGTTTGGCAGCGTCTTAAGTGTTAATAAACAAAAATAGAAGAAAGCAGAAAATTGGATTGTCTTACACTAGGTTCTCGGCCTTCCCTGTTTTTTATATGATATAAATTTTGCTTTACTATTTTAATTAAATGATATGCATATATCTATATTTATCATTAAATCGTAGTTGATTGGTGTCTTTGCATGGGATATACATATGTATATGAGAAAAATGTTATTGGTGGTATTTAATATAACCGAAAACAATGATTGTTAAAATTTTTGTGTGCTTGTCTGTAATGTTGTTCAACAAAATTGCTATAAATAATAGTTTTATTGAATTGAATGAAATTTTACTTTTCAATATAGGCATTTATATTGTTTTTGAAATTATATTATAACAAGAAAAGTAGAGATTAGTAAACTAATAATAATAGAGTTCAAGCAGGCGAAGCCGCGAGCGAGTCGCTAGTTTGTAATATATTGTCTATTATAATATTATTAATGCATTGTAAAAGTAATCCTTACTTTTTTCAATAGTAGTCTAATAAAAAAAAACATAAAGTAACGAAATACAAATGAAAATTACGTATTAAAATTATAAAACAATTAAAACGAGTGAAATATGTCTACAACATAAAGCCGTTACTTCCAACAAATGGAAGAACTAGTTAACTACATTGCAGTATGACCTTCTTTCATGTTACGTGATGTGAGATCTATCCAAGATAGACGAGTTCTATTACAAAACAGATACTAACAGATACCTACTGTTAATTTGGGGATTTTATGTATTTATACAATAAAAATTTTGAAATATTAATTTGTTAGTAGTTAAATCTTATTTATTGAAAAAAAATATCAAATGTAAGCTCAGTAGCGACGTCAATATTATCGATATGTTTCATATTATATTTTTGTGATTTGTTGCATTATAAGCTTTTGAAACTAAACAGCTTTTAATAAGGCAATAAATACGCTTGTATAGTGTTGTTAATTATTAAATTAATAATTATTTTCTCACCATGGCGTGAGAAAGATCGGAGCGTGGCGTTGAGATTCGCCATTCAAAATTCGAAATGCAATGGAATCTGGTAGAAAGTGGGAAGCGGAATATCTTGACACTAGGTTGTCTTTTCCTGATCTGCTACATTTGGGATTAAAAGTAAAGTAAAATTTATATAAAAATATATCTTTGAACCCTTATATGAGTATATATAGTCATTTTGAGGCTAGTCGTAGCGCAGAGGCAAAAAGTGTGACTGAACGATTGGTTTTGGTTTCGATCCCCACTCGAGGAATTGAAATATTTGTTTAAATTTATATTTTCGTTATTTCGCTCTATTTAGTTTTATCATTCAACACACAATGCCTCCAGGTTTCGGCGGAAAATAGGGAACAGAGTGTTAGTTCCCTCTGCCTTCCCTGCGTTGTGCGTGAAGCTATATAGTAATTCGTGGTGAAATACCTGTGACCACAATATAATAAAATTAAAATATACGTGTAAAATAGTTTAATTTAATAATAGTAACTATATTTCGACACAACAGTCACGAACAAAGGCAGTTTGGTAATAGAATTGTTAAAACTCATAATGGATATAATCGTTCACAGTGCAACTTGGCGCGTCGCCAGTGCTGCAGCTGAAAGATGTGCTCTTTAATACTTTTAACATGGACTTAATTCATAAATCCTCTTGATTACGATCCAGAAATATGTTTACTCGAAATTTCAGGATAAGTTCAATATAAGCTCCGTTTTGTTAATAAATACAAGTTTTATAGCACATTAACGACATAGAAGAGACCGTAGTTGACTTATTATTTATTAATATTTTCATTTTTTCGCTCTCCGCCACTGAATAGGCAATATCTCGAAAATTGGGTGGTAAGTGCGGAACAGAGTGTCTTGGCACTAGGTGCCCTACCTACTTTATTATACGCAGGATGCAGAAAAACCGATAATAAATTCCATATAAACTTCGAACACTTTCGCATTATATCAAAAACGTCTTACTTTCATTTGAACAAGTCATTAATATCGTGTGGTACTTCGTCCACTGCGTTACTCATACATTGTTATACCCTTGCCCAGTTACGAGCTATCGTAAAACGTCAGTTGGAAACAGGCCTCTTTCATACAGAATTTTTATACTTTACGACCTAACTCTCTATTAAAGCTTTCTTGAGATTTTTAAGAGTTGATATTGTTTTTGTTTCTTGTTAGTTTGTCTCGATAGTGATTCTCTCCAACTAAATATAGTCAGAGAGATCCAGTCCGTTCTGGTCGGAGAGAAATACTCCATTTTCCACTTAAACAACGTTTAATTAGCCATTATTTCATTATGAGGCCGGTCGTGGCGCAGCGGCACGAGGTGCGACTGTAAAACCGACTGGTTGTGGGTTCGATCCCCACTCGAGGAGATGAAATATTTACTTAAATTTATATTTCCATTTCTTCGCTCTGGTGTCGAGGTTAAGCGCGGCTTTGAGTTCTGCCACTCAACACGCAATGCCTCCAGAATTCGGCAGAAAGTGGGGAACGGGAGTGTCTTAACACTGGATTCCCTCTGCCTACCCTGCTGTGTGCGGGATACAGCGTGAAGCTGATTTATTTATTTTTTATTTCATTACGATTTCTTTTTTTTATTTCATAATTATATAACAAAATAAAATCAGAAAAAAAATTGTTCCTGTTTTAGTTATGATTGTTATATTTAATGTATATACGGTCTGCACTATTTTCTTCTTAGTGTGTAAGGAAAGTAGTTAAGACGAATAAAAGAGAACCAAACTCAACGACAAATCACTTTCCTTAAATATGAATTCACACAAAGCACATTTCTCGTTCAGAATTTTTCCTGAATAAGCTTTTTTGTTTTAAGGCGAATATTGCTATAGACATGACGTAGAAATATACTTTTAAAGTGATTTTAGAGCACACTCAATCTCAATATAATAGTTCTTCAGGATATTTGAAAATTTACTGTTGGAAAATATTTGAAAATTTGCTCTGTATGCGAGTGTTTACTGTATTGTACAAATTGTTTTCATTGTATAGATTAATATTTTATAACTGAATGTTACTTAATATGATAAAAAAGATGAAAAATGCAGTTGTGAATGAATGAAATAAATATAATTAATAATAGTTCAAAATTTATTATCTATTTTGTGTTATTTTTTTTTATCAGCTTCACGCTGTATCCTGCACATAGAAGGCAAAAGGAACCTAATGCTTAAGACACTCCGTTCTCCATTTTCTGCTAATTTGCGTGTTGAGTGACGGCTTAAAATTTTGTACAAAGAATGATATATTTTTTTATTGCGTTGACTTAGAAACTTGATTTTATCTATGCTTCAAGGAACTTTAAACTTGAATACTTTATATTTGTTTTTTTATTTTGACACACGGACAACAAAGTGATCCTATAAAGGTTTTTTTTCCTTTTGAGATAAACCCTAACAAAGAAATCAAAGAAAAAAAAACACTTAGTGATGTGTCACTAGATTCTCAGTGTCTATAAAAAAACGATCGTACACATTTACGATTTGTTGTTACAATAAATAGCATACGCATCAACCCATCTCCCTTAACTTAAGTATCGCGCTATCAATTTGGACCGATTTTGAGGTACTTTCACCTTATTATCGCTGAAAAGCTTACCCCTGGGAGATAGTAAGAAGGAGCCGAAGAAACCTTCGATAAAAAACATTTTATGTTCTCTATCTGGAGATAAGATTTTTTATTCCCATTACAAGAGAAGTTATATAATGTTAGACATGATTTGAGAAGCACAGATTATTATTTACATAAAATAAAAGTATATGCAAACGGAAATAGATTTAGGTTGGATGTTGACTCGGAGAAAGATTATATATAAGTGATTTGTATCATCTCCTCATTCATATGATAAAGTGTGGCGTTGAGTTCCGCCACTGATAAATTAAATATATACTAACTATTATTTTATAGTACTACTACTTGATGAAATATTATAAATATATATATATATATTATAATTAGATTAATTTGATCTTTTCTTTCGGTGATTATTATAATAGATATACACAATATTATGTATGCACGTTTATTAAAAACATGATTTAAGTCAATATCAAGGCAATTCCGAAATCATGAACTAAAGTTGACCTATAAAATAAGATTAAAATGCTAGTAGCTCTTCTCTTAAAGTGCATAAAGCTTTATGGGTAAGCTTCCAGTGAACAAAATTTTCATATCTTAACAATTTGTTTTTTTTTCTATACATCGTTTGTTGAGTGTTCTTAAAATAAACTAGAAAATAAAGTAAATTATGCCAATAACTGTAATATTACAGCAGTCGTGGTGCAGGGGCACACGTGTGTGCAAACGCGACTGGCTGTGGATTTGATTCCCGTTCGAGGAAATTAAATATTCAATATTTTTATTTCTTAGCTCTGATATCGAGGCAAAACGTGGTGTTGAGTTCTACCACTGAACACGCAATGTTTACAGAATCCGGCGGGAAGTGGGGAACGGAGGTTCCCAGATTCCCTCTGCTATATGCGGGATGCAGCATAAAACTGAAAAAGTATATACATATATTAGCTCAACGCATCCGTTAGTTAGACCTTAATATACTTAGAATCATATCAGCCATAATTTTCTTCCACATGCATCTAGTTAGATCAACAAACGAGATTTCCTTTTTAATGAAGTAATGTATGGGAAAAGTAGGTCATGTTAATTTTTATAATCAAATTGACATTTGTAGCAAGCAGCATTCTATATTCTGTGGAAACTTTTCATTTGTGGAATATGCTATACTATGTTATGATTATCTTAAAATGTTTCTTTTTTGTTTCAGAAAATTATAAAATTAAAACTTTTTTTAAAATTAGAATTACTTAAATTTAGACTTGTTTTCGTGTACAGACAGAGAGTAATTAATAGACACGACAGACAGAGAGAGGGCTGTCAGTCTCCGTATCAGTCGGTTTACTTTCTGTTTCAGTAACATTGGGTTCAATAATACTTATATAGATAAAAGTGGCATCTATGTAATAAAAATAAAATGAATTGAATATACTTATTTCTCCGAAATGGAAATCAAACTCACTATCGTCGTGCTTACAGTGAGATGCTGTTGCACTACACCACGAAAGCTCAATAGTTAATGATATCAAAATGTAGGTATTTTAACACAAAAATATATAACATATATTTTACTTAATGTGTAGTTTTCTTACAAACTTTTAAATATAAAAGTAATTTAAAAAGATTTTGCAGCAGCACGGCCACAGTGTTAATGTTTTATAGTTCTGCACTGTGGGCAGTTAGCCAAAGCCACTCGGACCACTTTATAGGTAGTCGGAATATTTAACTATATTAAACATTTTCAGAGGAAACTCTCGTGTTATGCGTTATTTAAGCATATAAATTAAATATTTAGTTTTAGAATTTTATCACGTTCTCATTAATTTGTGTAACTTGATTTACATACTGCAGTGATGTAAAAATTACGGCTTCACTCTGGGTATGTGGTGAAGGCGTATGTGGTGAAGGCGAATCTAGTGTTAAGACATTCCGTGTCCTACTCATATCTTTTGAGACATTGCGTTTTGATTGGCAGAACTCAGCGCCAAGCTGCACAGCTTTATCTTATTACAAAAATTGTACCGTAGTTAAATTAAAACGAACAAAGTTGCGTACGGGTTGCTTATTATCTAATATTAACATGTCACAGAAGAAGTGTCTGGTGCAATAAAAAAAGACATTCAATTCGTGGACCGATTTGAATATCTTTTTTTCTCTTTCGAGAAGTACATTACTTGCCATGCCACTTTATAACCAAAAAGCTGATTCTAGTAATAAAATATTTCTATTCAATTAGGTTCCCGGATGTATGTATGTACGTACGTGTACGTATATACCTCCTCAACCGTTTAATTAACCTGAATTTGAAACACCGCGGTTGACCGCAATTACCACGAGTGCGTACAGCTAGTGTATCGTGCCCTCTCTTCAAACGTACTACTGACTGAGCGTGAGTAGATGTTTCATAGCGTTTTGTAAACCCGATAGGCGTGAAAATACCAATCAATTATTGCCGCTAGTTGTTGAGTGTATTGAGCTTTGTAGTTCTGATGATAAATTTAAAAAAACCATCTTTTTTACGCTGTATCCTGAATACCGCAGGGAACCTTGTGTTAGGACACTCTGTTCCCTATTTGGTGCCGGATTTCGAGGCGTGGTGTATTTAGTGTCTACATGTGGAATACAATGTATCTCAGTTACACGCGTGTGCCCCTGTGCCACTACTGGCCTTTAACAATAAACAATTATAAATAGACACTAACATCAATATCACCTTACGACTTCTTCTCCAAGTTATTAATAACTTAACATATAATTCCAACCCCAGTATAAAATTAGTAATCATAATTAGATTATCATAGACGTGACCAAGCGAATAACAAAGCGTTCGATCCTTTGCGAGACAATCGGATTACTTTCGCGGCTTTGAACAGTGACCTCGATTCCCCTGTAACCTAACCCACACCCAACGACATGACATGCAACTTAAAGTAATTTTATATGGATGGGGTGTAAAGCATATTATAAAACTTAGATGTATTTAGTGGGGTCAATAGAACTAGAGAGCTTATAATACGTGTATACGTGTAATACGTTACGTGTTCACAAATACCTATTATAAATTTATATCCTACTGCCTGGATCGACTTAAAATACACTGATTGAACAAAGATTGATTGAGAATGTCGTGGCGCAAAGACCTTAGGTTCCCAGGTCCCCACTGTTTACCCCGCTATGCGGGATGTGGGCGGCGGGCGGCAGCGTGAAGCTAAAAAAGATTAAACAAATTGGGGTCATCATTGGGATAGTGTTTAACTGTAAATACGATGAGTGTGGGTTTAATCCTCACCGGAGGAATCAAGATTATTTCCAATTCCCCCGAAGTGCGGCATTGAAGCCTTTTACTCCACGCGCAATGTCTCAGATTCGTGCGAAAAGCAGAATGTCTTGACACTAAAATGTCTCAACTGTCTAAACAACTCTCTATGCCTGCCCTGATATGAGAGAAAAGCGTAAAGCAGCAAAAAATATATAGCAAACAATCTAGGTCACGACGTTTTCTATGTTTCTTAGTGACATATCAAAACTGCTTGGTGACGCTACATATCGTTAACTAACCAGACCATTAATATAAGTAACCACACAAAATACAAATTCACATTTCCTAAGCAAAATAAGATCTTTGCGCTATGCTGTTTTTTTTTTATTTTTAATTATTCTTCTATTTCGCATAATTTTTTATTCGTAATCATTATTTGTCACCTGATCAAGTCTGAGACCCGTAGCGTTTGGCGTTCCGTTCTCTTTGACTTCCCCGCTAGGGATACAGTGTGAAGCTAGTTTAGTTTTTTTTTTCTAAAACGAATTCTCCATCTTAGCTTAATTTTGTCCACCTTCAAAAAACGCTAATTTAAGTCAAAAAATATTCCAAATTATGCAACTATTTCCGAATACGGTATTCGCCTATAAATAGGATAAAGGGAATAATTTATGATAATCTTAACGACCACTATTTACATACCCGAGATGTTCAGTCGAGGGAGATTATGTAAATCAACCGAGAGAGAATGCTTCTTGAAATTGAAAATCTTACTAACATTTATAATTTTTCAATAGACTTTAATTTAAAAAGTAGAGGTTGAAAACGTCAAATTGCATTTTTTACCACTTTTAACTTTACTTAATTATAATAATAATGGTTTGTGTTACATCATTATAATATGAACTAATTGATTATAATAAACTTATTATAACTGGAAGAGATGACTTCGAAACATGTCTGAATGATTTCAGAAGATATATTGTTCAGTAGATATATTGTTATTTTCTTGTTTGTTGATGTTTTGTATTACTTTATTTTATTTTAGTATTGGATTCTACAACCCAACAAACAAGCTAAAAGTTTATCTTTAGCTTCACGTTATATTATGCACATAGCAGGATAGGCAGAGGGAATCTGGGAAACTAGTGTAAAGAAACTCCTTTCCAATTATGACAGATTCGTTACCCAAAATTGAAAAAGAAAGAATCTCCGCCTACTATACTATTATAAGGAATAAAGAGCAAAAATGCATTAACAGAAATATGGATACTTTTATATGTTTGTTCTAGTGACAAAAACTAAAAGAAATAAAAAAAGAATTTTAAAAATTGCTTCATACATGCTTAATAGTTTGAAATCTCTTGAAAATATAATACAATCATACTTGCACCGCAATAACAGCAGTGGAAGTCTAACTTTAAATTGTTCCTCCGAGACTACATATATCGTAATGGATATTAAAATTTAAACAACCGCACAAGGTTATTTAGAACTTAAATTTTACATGCTTTAGTTTATTTTCTGTGTGCAGAATAATTTCATAGTTTGTACATAGTTAAAAATAGATCAGTTTCACGCTGTATCCCCACAAAGCAGGGTAGGCAGAGGGGACCTAGTTTAAGACACTCCGTTTCCCACTTTCCAACGAAGCGACGGAACTCAACGCCGCACTTTGCCTCGACACCATAACGAAGAAATTAAAACATAAATTTTATTAAATATTTCATTTCCTCGAGTGGGGATCGAGCACACAACCAGTCGTGTTTACAGCTACACTTTGTGCCCCTGTGCCATGGCTGGCCTCATGTAAATAGTTACTTTATTAGAATACCTACCTGCATCGATTTAATTTCTTTTTTGTTTTGGTTACGTTTATATATATTTGAGGCCAGTCGTGGCGCAGCGGCACGAAGTGTAACCGGTAAAACCGACTGGTTATAGGTTCGATCCCCACTCGAAGAGATGAAATATTTACTTAAATTTATATTTCCATTTCTTCGTTCTATTGTCGAGGTTAAGCGCGGCGTTGAGTTCTGCCACTCAACACGCAATGCCTCATAAATTCCGTTTTATAAACGTTAATGACTACTATTTGAGGTAAATTATTGAAATTCTAAAACCTGTACAAGGTTTACATTTTGCAACGGAATTTTAATAAGCGTGAAGAATTTCATAGATTAAATATTTTACGAGTTGTGAGGGACTCAAAAATAGTTCGAAATGGATCCTGTAATTTTATTTACGGTGCACTGTTCGCTTTTTTTGTTTGGATTGAATCACTTTTGCATTTCTAGATTGTGTTGCCAGCCTTTAATTATATTTCATTTTTATACACTTGTTTTTTCAAAAGAAAGTATTATTGTTATATACAAGTACCAGGAGGCTATAGTAGCGTAGTGGCTTACTATTTCGCAGTTGTGAGCTTCCCTGCACTGCTAAGAAGATAAAGTGCAGCATGGAATTTCACCACTGGATACAGAAGCGGAACGCGGAGAACATAGTGGCTGGACACTAGACTCTCTCTCTGCTTATTCTGCTATATGCCGGATACATTATACATCTATAAATATATATAATATGTATAGTGCAACTTATTATAAACCTTTTAGTAACTTAATAGATTAAGCTATTAAAAATACATAAAAATTAAAACTAAAAGAGTTAAATAAAAAAAAAACTTGTGTTGTTTTCATGCAATATTTCTTATAGAATTGCATTGTATACCTATCAATTATTCAATAATATAGGTAACATGTCAGTACGTACATCAGATAGGTGCACCATACTCAAGCTACGTCAGTCGCGGGTGACTGACAACGTATGATCGATGATTTCAGCGAGCAATTTCGTTCTTTGAATACAATTTTATATATTGAAATTGAATAAAAAGTAAAATATTTTAAACGTTACGCAATGTTTTTTAGTTTTAGTTGTAAATTGATAATTCTCACTATTAAGTTCTTCTCTTTAAAAGTTAAGAGCTTAAAAACATAAAAAAAAACTTTTATTTTTTTTATATATTTAGGCATTCATATGTTAAGTTCATACCGATTTCATACTTTTTTTTAAATTAAAATATTACTATAATAAGGATAAATATAAAAAAATATTAATTTGCCTAAAAAAACATTATATTTAAAGTAACCCTAATTAATTCTTGATTTGAAATTCGAAAAAATCCTAAAATTATTATTACATTCTACATATTCGGATAATGTGTAATCATTTTAAAATATTACGAAAATCAGGTTGAGAACTGGAGATATTTTGGCATACTAGAAAGTTTGCTTTGCAGCCAAGACGATGAATCGCACTACTCGTTGTTTCTTGTTGGCGATATTACAAAAGTTTTAGAACCACATCTTATTGATTTCATTTGAAATATTCGTTGTTATGCATAGCACAGACTTTGTAATAAATTGAAATGTATAATATTATTAAGTAGACTAAATTGTAAGTCTATATCTACTACAACGACTCTATACATAAAAAATGCTATTATATACATGTCTTTTTTTTAAGATTACAGGCCGTAAACCTAGGATGTGTCACTCAATAACAATACTTTACAATACTCTTAATTGTCTCCAATAAGGGCCATCGCCTACAAGCAACTGCCCCCGATTAACACAATTCCACTATTTTTATAGCCTTTTTCACCTACACCTACCTTCTTTTACACGAGTTCGCTAACAATATATTAAATTAATAAATGTGTATACCTGCCGTGTAATTACGAAGCGTTCTTGAAATGGAGCAATTTTGGTGCTTTTATAACTTAATTGTTATTATACGGCGTATAATTTTATTATCGAATATACCTAAGGCATTAATTATATTTTAATTATATATTATTATATGTTAGGCATAATAATTTAACTTAGAATATACATATCATGGCGTAGTGGAACAGTGGGAAAGCATTCGTATTTATAATAAAAATAAAAAAACCGGCCAAATGCGAGTCAGACTCGCATACCGAGGGTTCCACACCAAAATTCTGAATTGGATGGCAGCGTTAGTACAATTTGACGCAGATAAATTAAGGTTTGTGAATGTACGCACTCATTTTTCTATGAAATATCTATTTTTTTTTGTGCTATAAGACGTTGTTTCGTACCAAATTCCAACGTTCTCCATTCACGAGAAGTACTCTGTAGGTTTTGAATCCTTCGCAAGTTTCAAAAATTTGGGAAACTTGCGACGTTAGCCAGTATATCTTTTAATTGTGTTGGCTTAAAAGTTTGTCCTCACAAGTAATCAATAAGGAAAGATATTATTCAGATTTTTCCAATTTAAGATTAATCTATCAAAAGCCCTCATTATAGGATGGACGGACACTGAAAAATTAAAAACTGGGAACTGGGAACTTAGTGGTAAGACATTCTGTACCTCATAATGATACTCCGTTCCACATTATTTTTTTCAATCTGGTAACGAGGCAAAGCGCGGTGTTGAGTACCGCCATCCGAGACGCAATGCATCTAGAACTCGAGATTTCAGAACGAAAGTATTTAATAAGAACGGAGTACCTCAAGACTAAGTTCCCATGTGCCCTCTTCCTATCCTGTTATATAAGTAAAAAGAAGTAAATGTAAAAATTTTAATTGCTGGAAATATAAAAACTAACTAAATACTGCTCAGTATTCTCTATTTAAATACAGAGAAATGAATATTTGAATTGCAACACCCGAGTCCAGTCTCGCATCGTTGAGCATTAATTTATTCCCTCTGGCCATCCCTATGCAATATTACACTACCCAAACACCAAATGAATGTTTTATAATGAAATGCCTTAAAATAGACATTTATCATACTAATATTACAAATGATAATGTGAGTTTGTTCGGTATGTTTCCACTTCAAAACTACTCAACTGGTTATCACGAAACTTTGTATATTCTTAAACATATTCATAAAAGACATAGGACACCTATTAATATAAAAATACATTTAAGCGAGCGAAGCCGCGTTTAAGTGTCTAGTTTTAAAATATATTATATATTATTTTATATTTGTTTTATTGTTCGATTTTCATGCAATTTACTTGTTTTGAGAAAGAAAAAATGAAATCCTTATAAGATCACTTTTGCGGCCACCGGTCAAGACTATATATCTCGACATCGCGTTCAGGTCAAATCAATTTGAAATAAAAAAAAATCACGTCTACTGTCCCTTGAAATACAGAAAAATCAAAATTCTAAGTCAACGCCATATAAAAATCTCATTTCATATTTGTCAATGTATCGTTACTGCTGCATTTTGTAGGAAATTTACCGCGTAATAAAATGCTATAGTGTACTTACTGTGTACCTACAGTTATCAAGTTTTTCACAAAGAACTTACAATACAAGTAAAGGGAAAATTCAGCATCAAATGAATCAAAAACCTAAAGGCTATTCCCGTAGATCTAATATTTGAAATTTTGCAAGAAGTAAGAACTTTCAGTACAAAAAAAATATTTTTTTATAATTTGTAATTCCCGTTGAACTGCAATTCTGAAAACTCCCTCTTTAGTAGTTGGTGGGTCTTTGGTAATTTAGATATAGAGTAAGACTCACTTTCTTATAAATATTTACGTTAAGTTGTAATATATAGACGCTTGACATTAAGTTTTTAGTCTAGTCTACTTAATACAGAAGAAGCGGAAGAAGTATATTATAGAAAATATAGTTCCGTGGTAAGGCAAATCGAGTATCGTATAGTATATTGGAAAAGAGCAAATATTTGAATGGCAACACTCTACAGAGACTCTCGTATCGCTGAACATTAATTTATTCCCTCTGGGCATCACAATGCAATATTTCCCAAGCCAGGCACCGAATAAATATTTTTTTAAAGTTGATTTTGCAAAACAAAATGTTGTTGGGGATTTAAAGCTTTTAAAAAAGACGGATGTCAGTTTGTAATAGCATTTTAAGCTTGCTATTTCGTAATGAGTTTTGTACAATATTTGTTTTTAATTTTACGTTTTCTCTCGCATAACCATAGTATAGGCAAAGAGAATTTAGTGTCAAGACACTCAGTTTTCCATTTTCCGCCCACATTCGAAAAATTATGTGTTGAGTGGCGAAAATACAAATAATGAGAAAATTTCTAGAAAACAGACATCATTTGCGAGTGGTATTATAGCTTTCTGCAACTATCTTGAACTTTTTTAACATTTTTAATATCTCCCAATTAGGTTAGTATAAAAATCGATAAAGAAAGAATCGAGCTGCTTCCTACAATGTTTGTTAATCGATGATCTTGTTTTCAACTGGAATTCCAAAAAAAGCTAAACTGACCGAATATCCTACCAAAAGATCCTAACCCAACAGTATTCATCCTTTTTTCATTTTTCTTCTGAAATATCCGCTTTTCGTAGCCGTATTATACGGCTACGAAAAGCAATACCCAGTGCAGTATCAACACTGCACTGGGTATTGCTGACGTTTCGCCGTCTCATCAATGCAACTAAGACACCGTCAACGTGTGGAAAGGCATACTGCTGTCGGTGACAGACACCGACAGCAGTATGCCTTTCCACATCCATTTCGTATCTCTCGTCTCTACTAAATAAACTTCTCAGATATACAACTTTTATCTATTTGTTTATAGTTAATATCTAACCTAATACGCTGATCTTGCATTCCATCCTCACTTCATTTCTTTTAAATACCAAAATCTTTGTAATTGCTGGCTTAATTAGCTTGTAATATTTGTCGAATAACATACATTTTAACGCTCTCCTTGTATAACATGGGTTCCTAGTGAAAATGTTTTCTTTAACATATTTTAAAAGGGCTACTGTCTGAGAGTAATGTGAAGTGTCAGCCAGTATATTAAAAGTAACATTCTCAAAAAAAAAAAGTGTACGATATGAGGAATTTAAATAGAAAAATTCCAAACTGAGCAGCGGAAAACAATGGGGAACGCTAGCTCGTCCTATTTTTTACTTTTATAAAAGCTTTCCTTAGAAATGAGATGAATGTAGATTCCGTGGCTGCAATTCCAACTAAAGTCAGCAAAAGGTGCTAATTTGTTTTCGTTAATTACATCAATTTGCATAATTACGCCACTTAGTTAATAACTGCTGCTGTTTCAAAAATTTAATTAATTTTGCAATTAAAATGTTTATTTTATTACATTGTGTTTTATTCCGCATACAGCAGAGTAGGCAGAGGGAACTTAGTGCTAAAACGCTCCATATCTCACTTTTTCCGAATTTTTGAGGTATTACCTGTTTAATGGCGTAATCAACGCAGTACTTTACCTTGTTTGTTACTAGAGCGTAAAAATGAAAATATTAATAAATAATAATTAAATGGAAATAGAATAGAAATGGATCTCCCAAACGGAAATCGGACCCACAACCGCCACACAAGGCTTTAGCTACTGCGCCACGACAAAAAAAAATGGGCATCATGGGATCTTATTATATACACAGTGACTCTTAACCATAATTTACCGCATAAAGAATGCTATACTTTATATAAAGTCTATTATCACTACTATTGACTATGGATTATTTCTTCTTTTCCTTATGACAAAGTTGCTACTAAAAACTCAATAGATATCTTTCCTTAGTGTGGACTAACACTTTAAAAATGTAAAAATCTCAATAGATTCCAATACAAATGCCTATGGATTATTTGTTTGTATTTGTGGGATGGAGTCTTACTCCTCTGACCCATTAAAGGTGAAGTGTGTAGATCCGCCTTTTTCGTTACCTAACATTGTACCTCTCTACAAGCACATTCGGAACGCCATAAACTAAGAATTGAACTGAACATTGAGAAAAGATGTAGGTAAAATTTTACGGCTGTCTTCCCATCTCTTATAGTCTAAGCTATCTGATTTAGTGACGCTTCTCTCTCTCGAGGCAGGCTTAATTGTTCAATAGTTTCTTTAAATTTATCTCTCTTTTTCATCCCTTCCCCTAATATCCAACTAGCCCATTATTTATATATAGATCTTAAACATATATATATTATATTTGTCCAACAATAAATATTATTTATAAAGTTCCAAGCTTTGGAAATTCAACTTTCAGCTAATTTCAACGAATTGCTAAACTTATTACAAGTTAAATTGAAACTCAGATCCTGCCTATTTGGTTTCGTTCAAAATTTTAAACTTTATATTTGAGACAAAATCTTGAAGGCGCAGTTGGTGATGTATTTTTAAAGTTTTGCAATGACTTTTTTTAAATTTACAATTACGAGTGTATTTAAATGATTGAATTAAAATTTTGTTAAATTTTATTGAATTTACAATCTCAGGCATCTACATCTACATTTACATTAATATAGATTAACCAGAACCAGAATAAAACAAAAGAAAATACTTAACTATTGCCTAACCAAGAAACTTAAAATTCTAACTAATCTATTACCCAAATAAGCAAAGACCAAACAAAAATATGAATTAACTAGTGGGCGCGCGCGGCTTCGCCCGCTTATTTGGACACTTAGGGGTGAATTCTAAAAAAACCACGAAACACGTGTTCAATAAAATATTTTTAACAGTCTGAATTAATTTTTTTATAAAAATCAGTGGTGATTTAAAGATTTTTCCATACAAACTTTCAACCCCTTATTTGCACCCTTAGGGGGTGAATTCTAAAAAACCATGAAACACGTATTCAATAAAATGTTTTTAAGAGTCTGAATTTCAAATTTTATAAAAATCGGTGCCGATTTTAAAAAAAATCCATACAAACTTTCAACCCCTATTTCATCCCTTTAGGGTTAAAATTTTTCAAAATCCTTTCTTAGTGCATGTCTAGAATATGAAAATAAACTGCCCAAATTTCACGTTTCTACCATCAGCGGTTACGGCTCTGCGTGCGTCTTACCTCAGTCAGTCAGCACAAGTCCTTTTATATATATATAGATAATAAATAGCAAATAACCTCTTAAGCATCAGTAATGTTTCGAAAATGTATGAAATTGACACAACCATCAACATCGTATGCCCGTTGGGGTAAGTCATTCTGTGACCAAGTCGCCCTCACAAACCGCGCGGCTCGTAATCTAAGTCGATATTTAAATCTATGATATCTCCTAAAGTATTTTTTACGATGATGTACTGTAAAGTACAATTTAGATCTAGATAAAATGTCAAAGGCGATTATTATTTTCATATTTGTATATATTTTTTAGCTTTCCGCTGTACCCTAACAGGTTAGCCAGAGAGAACTGAGGGTCGAACGCTACCATTTAATTTCCTTCATATTTTTTTTGACATTCTTTCATCACTCGTTCATTCAATGTGCCCAAATTGCCTCAGCGTGTTATTTTTCATTTTCACCGTGATGTCCTCGCTAGTAGCTAGCATTCTATGTATCACTACATATCCTACGATACTTGATTTAATTGTATATATTATCTTGATATGAATTAAGAACAAATTATAGAAAGAATATTAACAATAACCTGATAAATTTTAAGAAAAATATTAAAATGTGTTGATCTCATTTTAATAATTTTCTTAAGACGTTAACATATAATATCGCACTCTTTAGACGCTTCAGTTTTAAAGGACAATGTTTCCATAAAACTTTGTTTTATGTATCTCATAAGGTTGAGCAGATGCATCGAATGTAGCCGTTCAGAAAGCTCATTTCTTGCGACCTTTACATGAAACGATGAAATTCGTGTTTTTTAAAAAAGAAAACGAAAGAAAGGAAAACGTAGCTTACGTTTATTCCAAGACTCTCAAGTATGTATATATAATATATTATCACAATCGGTTCAGGGGCTTGGGCTGATGAATGACAGCCTGGATGAAAGTAATTCTGTCTGATAGAGAGTTATTTTCGCATTTATAGTAGTATGGATTCTTCAGAACTTTTTTGTTTTGCACATTAAGTTAAGCTTCATTGTAGAGTACGTTAAAAGTGATATTTGTAGGTGACTACAAAATAGATTGTAATGAAAATGACATATTTGTTCAGATTGGAATTTTTAAATTCGTAAAATCTTTTGAATGGAATAAACCGATTTTAATTAAATTAAAAAACTAAAATTATTTATTTAGATAAGGATTCTTATAAGGGTATGGATAACATGCTCTGATTATAGTCGGCATTTCTATCTCATATTGAACTACAAAAAAGTAATTGTCAAATAATAGTAGAACATATGATATTGCAAAGTTTTTTTCTAGATATGGATATGTCCTTTAATTTTGTAAAATATTTTTTTGTTCCATCTTCAACAGTTTCTGCAGCGTACAGGATGCAGGACATTTTATCCCTACTTTTTTACACCTTTTGTTACATTATAAGATTTTAACAGGATCCTTAATTTTTTATAGAAATAAATATAACCTATGTTACTCAGTGACAATGAAGCATTTTAATGGTGAAAGATTTTTAAAATCGGTTCAGTTATTTTTATGTTTATCCACTACAAACACACACATACAAATATTTCCTCACACTTTTAAATATTTTTAAAGTGTTTACATGTAGGAAAGAAAAATTTCTCTGTATAATATATAATAGTATAGAATAGTATAGTAAAAATCTTGACTTTTTTTATATAAGAGCAAATTTATATGGCAGGGTAGGCAGATGGAAACTAGTGTTTAGACACTCTGTTCCCCATTTTCTGAGGAATTTTTCGAGGCATTGTTAAGTGACAGAACTTAACACCGGGTTTTTTTACCTTGTTGCCAGAGCAAAGAAATGAAAATATTAATAAATAATAATTCATTTTCCCGTGTGGGGATCGAACCTACCAACCGTCACGTTTGTTATTTCAATGAAGCCGTCGTAGTGCAGTGTGATGGTGAATGCGATAGTTGCGAGTTCAATCTCAACACAGAGGGTTATATTTAAATATTTTTATTACTATAAGATAAAATACAGAGTTCCGTTTCCCCATCTAACCCAAACAAAAAAGATCTTAAAAATCTTGAGCAAAAAATGGCAAAATTAAAGCCTCACCTTAAGTATGCTACAACGGCTTATTTAAAAACATTTTAACTAAGCTTGTCATTAGATTTATCTACTCATTAGGTATTTACTGACTCGTTCCCGATATAATGTAATACTTCTTCGTTAATATTTTAAAATAAAAACATATTGAATGTTTTAAAAAATAATGGGACAACAAAAATAACTATTAAATAAAATGAAAAATAATAAATCATTTATCATTTCTTCTCTTTTATTCGTTATCGTTCATCTCGATGGGCTTCCGTGCTTGTATTTGCTAAAGTAGTCCAAGGTTGGTGTTATAAAACTGATCTAATTTCCGTCACCGCAAGCTATCAGCGATCTCATCAATCACAGCCTCAAAGTTTGAGAAAACAGAATATTCGCCATTATATAAGTTAAAATAGTTGCTTTTATTTATATTATATAACTTTTAAGAGTTAATATATGAACATATTAAATAATATTTAAAGTACACATAGTGTTAGTGAGGCTATTGTGGCATAATGATTCGGGGGACTGATTATATTTAAATTATTTTAGGTTTCCCTTTCTTGTAAAAATTGCACGGCCTTGACCTCCGCTACTCGATATAACCTTTCGAAAAATATACGGAAATTAGAGTGTCGGAGTGTCTTAACCCTTTTTGCCTGAAACATATTTTTTTACCTAAATTTTATTAATTAACGTTTCCATTTCCATTTTAAGGACCTTTTCGTAATTTCATAATACTTAGATAAAATGAATTTTAATATTGTAGCTAAAATCTCATAAGTAAAGCCAATAAAATGCCAGAGCTTCTAAGACGTTATGGGAACTTAGAGCACTTTACTGATTGATATAGTTTCGGTTCTTCAAAGGCAGTGCTTGAAAGGTTTCTTAACCTTTTACCGCATTCTATTAGGGTGAAATTATTTTTGAGCGGCTTAGACTATTTTCACAAGAAAATATTTTCTCTTTATTTCATAGGTAACATTTTTCTTTATTTCATAGGTAAAATTTTAAAATTAAATTGGTCTCAATCGATACATAGTGTCATACTATATTCCTTGAAAAAAAGAACCTTTTAATTTTACAGAACAATCAAAGAAATCTAGTGACATTGAGAAAATCTACTTAATAATCTAGTATTTAAAGTAGTTAATATTAAAAAATCTTTTTATCATGTGGCGGAACTCAACCCCACGTTTTGCCTCAACACCAGAGCGAAGAACTGGAAATATCGTGGCGCATATTGGCTTCATAAATGATATGGTTAATTATATATTATATCGCTATATCAATTTTACAATATTCTTAACCATGAACTAAATAGTTTAATTGAAAACCTTTTTAGTCTTCTACTTAATTTACTTTAGTGGTAAGGTAAGTTTAAATATTTCTTACGTTACATTGCTAACAATGTCTTCGTATTCGCTCTACACGGGCATGCTAAATTCTAACTCAATTAATTCACTGAAGTTTGCCTCAATTGTCAGTAATTAGATTCCATCTATTTCACGTATAACAAATAAAATTTAATAAAAGATTAATATTTTATATGGAAAACTAAATTCATTCTTTAGTTACTTTTCTTTAGTTATTAATAAAATCATGTGTTAGCTTTGAGGCCATCATGGCGCAATAGCACAAACGTGAGAATGCAAACGCGACGATTGTGGGTTCATTTCCTACTCGGGATAGTAAAATATTTACTATTTTCATTTCCTCACTCTGGTAACGAGGCAAAGCGTGGTTTTGAGTTCCACTACTAATACGCAACTTATACACAATGTCTCAAGAATTCGGCGGAAAGTAAGCAATGACATTGTCTTAATGGGAAATGGAGGGTCTGGACACTAAATTCCCAAGTTTACTGTACCTACCTTGCTTTATAAGAGATACAGTATACATCTAAAAAAAATTGCTACTGATACTTCAAATACAGATGTTTATTAGCAGAAAAAACACACACATACATTCATTTTATATTCACATTCATTACAAATTTTTTTTTTATTTATTTTCACTTAAAAAAATAATATCTGTAAATAGATATAAGATAGAAACACATACTAAACTTTACTTTCACTTTACCCCTTATAATATATCAATAACACCTACTTCTATAGTATATAATTATTTGAAAGGAAACTTTTAAGCGTGATGACTCGCAATGACTCGCCGTTTCATTCTCGGAACATTGATACGGGCTAATGCAATGAGTTTGCGAAAAACCGTAGAAACAAGAACGGGACTAACACTACGTATAATGGAATTGAATAATTACAAAGGGAATTTTATTAAAGAATGCTTGAAAGACATCATATGACCTGATGAAGAAATGTTCATCTTCGACGAATACTAAAAACTAATAATTGTAAAATTAAACTAAGCAAATTTTTAATTCGTAACTAAGTCAACGTGAACGTATAGCTTAGTGGTCAGAGCGCCTGGCCGGTTTCCAGGAGGTGCGGGTTCGAGTCCCGTTACGTTAAAATTTGAATACCTTTTCTAAATAAGTATTTTTCTTTCCTAAGTGTAGATAAACACTTTCAAAGTGTTAAAAATTTAAATTCATTTATTATATACATATATTTACACTATGCAAGTAAAAAAAGGAATACTGAAATGAAAATTAGTATTTAAATCAATAAAAAAAAGCCCTTATTAGTCTTTGATATTTAAATAGGCGTATATTCTGTTGAATAACACAATCAATTAGTTAATTATCAAGATGATTGTTATTAAATTAAACAACAATCTAGATCATTGTTATCCTGATGTTAATATGTTTAATAGCATGGACTTATATGTTGACTTTACTAGAATATACAATTAGGATTTGTTACGATTAATGAAGAGGCCATCTTGGTGCAGTGGATCAGAGCTATACTGTAAATTGTGATTTCGATTTTCGAGGAAACCTGATATTAAGATACTCCGGTCCCCATTTACCAACTTTCAGATTAATTCTTAAAGTATAGCATGTTAAGTGGTAGAACTCCGGCAGAGCGTAGGGATGAAAATTTTGAATATTTCATTTCCTTCAGTGGGAATCGCATCCAAATCCTTCGCGTGTATAATTCGTCACACGTTTTTACCACTGCGCCACAATGATCTTACTTTTACCCTAAAAGTGCATTTTAATATGTCTACGCCGTAAAAGTCAGACCCCACCTTAAAATTCCTTCACTGTAAATGTTATTTAAATTGACAAAACCTTATTTAAATAGTGTTCGTGCAAGTGAGCCGCAGTCGCCGTTTCAGTACCTAAGCCTTGTTCTACAAATAGATTAAGGATTAGCTGCCATGTAAACAATGAGTGCACGTCTGTTGAATGTTATATATATATAATTTTACGAATCGAAGATTGGATACGTTTAGCTAAATCAAAATATATATGTATAGGCAGAGGCCAGTCGTGGCACAGGGTTATGGGTTCGATTTCTACTCGGGGAAATGAAATATTTAATATTTCATTGTCTTACTGTTCTATTCAGCCGAAAATAAGCAATGCAATGTCTTAACATTAGGTTCCCTCTGCTGCTTATCCTGCTGTGTGCGGGATACAGCGTGAAGCTAAAAAATATATAAGTAACTATTAAAGAATTCAATTTTATTACTAACAAACTCGTGAAATGGTCCAAACTGAAAGTAAATTTGTAGATTGCATCCATTCATAGATAATGCTTGCATTTAAATATTTATATAAATAAGCTAACGATTGTGCTCTATAGTAATTAAATAATGAATATACTCAATGTTCAGTACTAATATTGCAAAATCCGATATATGAACCCGCTACCTCTATGGTTATATGATATATGTATGCATATATCATATAACCTCTAATTCTATAAACAAAATCAATAAATCTAATTATATAAACAAAAAAAAAATAACGTACTCTTATTTTATGATTAATTTCTTTTAAAGTCTCTGTCTTTGAGCATAATTCACAGTACCAATACATTCTAAAGTAGGCTTCCATCTGCCCTAGTTTTTAGCATTTGTTCTCGTTTGAGGGACGTTTGAATTTTTTCAAGCACAGTAAATCGACCAACCAAGATATAAATATTCTATGTAGTTCATGTTAAAAACATAATCCAAACTATTTTTAGCGAAACCTTGTACGTTTTTTTGCTGAAATGTTCCTATAGCGTGGAACATTTTATTTTTAGTTTAAATTATTTTAAGCAGATTATGTGCTGAGGAAAATGTGTCATATTAAATTGTATTTTGTGCTTAGGTATAGATAACAGCAAGTGATTGATGTGTGGATTTATAAATGCTTCTTTTGTAA